>BQNB010045045.1:0-14094 GCA_026074375.1 Tanacetum coccineum
AGCTGAAAGTAAAAGCTGTAAATGACTTTAAAAACTAAAAATAAGCTAAGTTATATTAAAATTTAAGCTAAGATAATCTAAGATAATCTAAGATGCCTTCAAGGCTTACAAAAAGCTCTATTTATAGCCGAAGTCTTCTCTTCTTGGATATGCAGCTTGTGCTTTCTTTGTGAGAGACTTCCATGGTGTTTTAGTTATGTGAGGTGATTCTAAAAGTAATCTCAGCCTTCAATTTCTTTTTGTGCTTCTTTTGAGTCGATCACAGCCATCGAAATTACTTGGAAATGGTGAGGGATTGCCAACATGGCAATTATAAAGCTGGGGGGAGATAGTGGAGGAGGGGGAAATGTTTTATCCAGGGGGTTGTAGAGGTTGCAGGGTAAAAGGGTGGGAAGACACCCGTGAGTTGTAGCTGGGTTTAGTTGGGCGGGAAAAATGGTTTTGGGGAGGTTGGCAGCTTTGGTCCCTTATCTCATATAACTTCATTGCAAATTTCGATTTCAGCCCTTGTCTTTTTGTTCTTGTAATACAACTTGAGGTTTGGCAATTTTAGTCCCTCAAGTTGTATTTTCTTCACTTGGTTGACTTTTGACTTTGTCTGGGTTGACTTTCTGACTTTGACTGACTTTGGCTTCGATTTGACTTTGTCTTTTCCATCCCGTGCTTGGTTTGGTCGTTTTTGGCTTTCTTTTTGAATATCCGTTCCTGCACAATTCAAATGCAAAACATACAAATACAATGTATTTTTGGTACGTTTTTAGTCATTTAAGTCCGTTTTTAATGAAAAATGGTATGTGTAATTAAGCACATACCAAAATTCCCTATACTAAGATATTGAAAATCCCCGCATTTTAATCGTGACACCGTCGTGACAAGAATATTCTAAATAATGGGCTGGGTCGTACAATATAACGCAGTTTTGAGATCTTCTGACGCCGTCTTAGATATCGTTGTGACGGCGTCACGTGTAATCTGTGATGCCGTCTCCATCTTTCGAGGAGAAATTCTTGAGAAATGTTGGTGTAGGTCCGTAGTCTTGTCCGTTTCTTCTTTAAATGAGCCCAAGTCACATGTATTTCTTCCAAATACCCTCCAAATGCAAAATACCTGAAAAGGAATGATTAAGTACTTATTTTGGGCATAAACACACAATTTAGGGGGTTAAACGACCCCGAAAAAGTGTATAAAATGACACCTCATCAATAAAACATAGGAAAAACGTGTGCATTCCTATCTTGGTACCTACGGTTAATTTAAACTAAATAAACAAACTAAATACGGGTTAGTCTAGTGAATACGCCGTATCATGTGCATGAATACGCCGTATTGCCAGAACTGACAATAATGTTTTTTTAAGTGCATAAAAAGTAAAGACTGATAACGTCCAGACAATCATTACACCATATGGTATGGAGCGGATACATCGTATTGATGTCTGGGAAGACAGACTCGATAAAATTAAATAACAATCTGGGTTGTCTCCCGGGAAGAACTTTTATTTACAGCGAAGTCTTTAAGTTAGACTTTTCTTTAGCTTCCACATATTTGAAATCACTCTATCTTCTTCATTTAACTCTTTGATGTGAATACCCTGCTTGCTTCGGAAACATATTCATGAACTATGGTGCTGAACTTACTGCCAGTCTTGTTCTATCATACACAAACAAGTCAAAATGTCACATCATGATATGTATACAAAAAATATGAGAGCCTGTTTAATAGTTAGATACATCATGATATGAATAAATGTACATATATAAACAAAGGATAAGGATAGGACGATCATGGATCTGGCTGCTGCTGGTCCTGCTGAGCTGTGGAGGTGCTGGCCTCGCTAGTCTTCTGCCTGGTGCATCTTTGGAATGCTGCAGGTGAGCTCCCTCGAAAAGTCCCATCGAATGCCTGGTATGTCAGCCTACTAGCATCCATCAGCTCTGCCATACATGAAATCATCCATGTAGAGAATCTCCCCTGATCGGTCATCAATCTCTCCATAAGTCCACGTAAGCTCTTGACATCTCTACACAGTCCTTGCACCTCCTCCTATAGTCTTCCTAATCTCTAGGGCATAGTCCTAGCAACACCCGGAGGTGGTGGTGGTGGTTGTTGAGGTGCCTGCACGGGTGCTAGAACAGCCTGGCCACCCTTATCGACAGCAGGAGCATCCTCAGCGGCCTTAGGGGCACCAGCCGCAGCAACCTGCTGCCTCTCTAGTCCTGGGATGTTGAGCTTTACAAGCTCACCCATGTCAAAATGGCAACTCACGGGCCACAACAGATAATCCTCTCAACCCATCATTACTCACTAAACTAAAGTGATGAGTAAAACGTCTAATGAAATGACCTCCATACAACCTGGCACCGCTCTTCCTCCCCTCAGCGTGCCTAAACAAGTACTGTACCAACAGATACAAAACGTTAGCTGCCCCTCGGTCCATGCTACAAAGATAAAATAGGTTAGTGACAGTCACCTTTTCAGGTGCCTGCCCCCTCCCAAAAATGCTGTAAGAGATCAATCTGTGGCACAACCTCCAAACCGGATCTCTAATGTAAGTATATAAAGGGGCGCCTCTCAAAAAGTCTCTGCCAGATGAAATCTCAACCCAGTAATCACTAAGATCCCCCTTATCAGGGATCAATTGCTCACTCCCTAGCCAGTACACACCAAATCCGTCCTTTTCCATATCCTTAGTAGTATGTAAACCCAAGGTTAGGATAAACTGTCTCCATATCATACTACGCCTAGCACCTCCCATCTGAAAACATAGAGTCCCAACCACATCTAAACCTATCTCGTCTCCAATCCTACAAGTGCTGAAGAACTCGAGTATAAACTCATGAACTAAAGGTGCTCGGATCCCAAACAATCTCCTCCATGTGTGACTCACAAATACCTCCTGCCCATCATCCCGAATGTATACCATCCTCATCCTCTCGGCCAAATCCTGCCTCATATCCGGGGTCAATCCCTTAAAATATAGTATATGTACTCGGTTAACCTGCCTACCGAATATAGTCTCGAGTCTTTGCTCAAAATCGTGTACTATCTCCTTAGTATATCCCTCTACCTGATAATGAAGCCATAGGTGTCTCTGATCACGAGGTGGTAGAGGTGCCATATCTGCAAAATCAATGAGAATAGCACACAGATTATAGAATTTTAAACATTCTGTTCTGAGGGTGGATACAACGTATTCATAAATGGATACGCCGTATAGGGATTAATATGGTCAATATGCCGTATAGATTTTAGTCAATACGACGTATGGGTTTGAAAAGCTCAGGATCCTTTTTAAGTTAATACGCAGTATTCATCTTACTGGATACGCCGTATTGAGGTTTTAAATTGGGGTAAAAATGAGCCAATACGCCGTATCCATGTTAGTGGATACGTCGTATTACTCTGCAATATGAAAACGAAAAGGGGTTTCCCTTTTTACCCATTTTGACCCACTACATAATCAATTATCACATTCAGAGGGGGTGAATGGATCTTAACATATAGTTCTTATGGCTTAACATATCAAATCCTAGAAATCAAATCTAAACACTAACCCTAAATCGAAATTCAATCGCAAAAAAGGAAAAGGGTAAAACACATTACCTAAGGATTGAGATGAAGGAAAGTGCGATTATAGATCAAGAAAAGAGATCTCCAAGGTTTTTTTCGTGTGGTAAAGATTTGCGTGTGAGTGAGTAAAAATTTGTGGTAAAACTCAATCCGGCGTATCAGAGGGGTTTATATACCCAAATTTAATACACCATATTGAGGTCTGGTTAATACGCCGTATTGGCGAATTTTGTTGACTTAGTCATCTTTTATTAAAAATAGTGGATACGACGTATAGGTTTTAACCTAATACGCCGTATCCATTCTTGGAGACCAATTTTCCTAATTTTTTTTAACAAAGTAAAGAAAACGTACCTTGGCCTCCGCAACATTAGCGCACAATCACCATCCTTATAATACCGCTTAGGGTCGAATGGAATGCCAAACGGCACATGTAACACCCCCAAAATGGGTCGCAGTGGAATATGGGTTTGGGAGCGTTACTTCATAGATCAATAGCACAAGATATATAAGAACGACCTTTAAAAGTGTTGTTTAAAACCGATACATTGGATTTAGCAAAGTGTTTGTTACAAAATCCCGAAGCTTTACTTATTCGTTGATAAATTATACAAAGATTCTAGTTCATAACAAATATTTCCCCAAAATGTAATGCAACCAAATCTTTAATGCAAATGACTTCCAAAATAATGACCACCAATGTATTCCTTGCACCTCGTGCCTTATTGACCTCCTGAGAAAAACATGCTTTAAAACGTCAACAATAATGTTGGTGAATTCATAGGTTTGTGAATTATATAAGTGTAGGACCGCAAGATTTCCCCCGTGATAATACATTAAATGTAAACATCACAAAAATGTAATTACGTTTCCCTAAGCTCATGACACTGAAGCTCGACATAAATGAATTGCAATATAAATTGCCTACATTGCCCATGATGATGTTCTAACCCAGAACATCCCAAATCAAACATGGTATACGTTCGTTGGCTCGGTAGTTTCGACACCAGTGATAACTAATCACCCGAACGGGGGCGTCACCCCCAAATAGATCTATTTATAACATTCGCGCTCACCCTCCAAGTGATTTACAGTTCATGATAGTGGGCACATTGGGTTATCGCTACTTAGGCAAACACGTAATCAGTTTAAATATGAAATGTTCACTTGCGTCCAATTATAAAACAAAGCATGTTCTCACCCCAAAACTTATAAATCATTATAAAATGTAAAACGTGGGGCTATGAACTCACCTCGAGTGGATGAGTTTAACAATGTAAATCACAACAGAAAATGCGTCACAATTACGCCCGAATGCAACCTAATCAATTATAGGTCGTATGAGTACTAAGTACTTTGAATAACTACTACCATATATAATTCTATATAGCTACATCACCATCTAATTGAGTTTGTGAAATAATATTTAAATTGCTTTTGATAAATATTATCCGTGTGTTTGTACTCGTATAATCGAATAAATAATTCAATTGTCTTTGTAAAATAATATTTATAAAGTTTAGGACATGTATAAATATTATATAAATGATTCTAAAATGTTTCGCAAAAATTTATATTAAAAACGAACCAACACTATTCACGTCAGGAAATAGTGCACAAGTATAAAATAGTGCGTATCTTTCTCGTTTTAAGCCCGTTTGGGATGTTTCTTACGTCCATGTTCTCGTATTAAGTCGATGTATCAAAATATTACATTTTCATATTTTGAAATCCCCTGGTGAACAGTGATTTTTACTGTTCATAACAGTTATAAGCTTATTTTTATAACTTTAATTAACGTAAAACCCGTAAATGTCGTATCTTATTCGTTTTAGATCCGATTTTAGTGATTCTTTCGAGCACGTCTTCGTAATTAAAAGTTTTATCAAATAAATGATGTTTTCAAAATGTTCATGTCTGAGATGAACAGTAACTTTTATAAAATTAGTTTTATAAAAGTATTTATTGTCGTAATCGTGAAAAATACATAACTCCTTCGTTATTAATCCAAAAATTATGATCCTTATTGTTTTGAAATCCTAAAATCATATACTAACTGATAAAAACATGTATACATTTTCATTAGATGTGAATAGTAATTTGTTTTTATAAAATTTATTTTATAAACGCGTTTAATTAACGTATACTTAAAATTAGCGTATCTCCTTCGTTATAAATCGGTTTTTCGAGTTCTCTACATGCCCACGATCCTTGTGACATGTAGTATTTTATAAAAATATAAAATGTATGTGTTAAAATTCGAATTCAAACAGCCCCTTTTTGATATTTTCTCAAAATGTGTTTAAAAGTTGTTTTTATAACTTTTTAGTTTTACCACTTTGTTACAAGTCCATTACAACCATATGTACCATGTATCTTACATGCTTAGGGTCCTTAGTCCTTCATTTGTCCAAATTTTATCCAAGAATCACAAGATCCATATGTCTAAATACTTATTTGTCCATAACTTTATATAAGTATACTTGGAAGGTAACTTGTTTATATATACTTTTTATATATAAACCACACATGTACAATACTTATAATTCAATTATAACATGATATTAACATCCATATATCATATGTAAAAGTTTACCAAACCATTAACATTTGTAAAAATCCATTTTACTAGTTAATACTTTTCCTAGTAGATGGTGATTAAACTATTTAACCATTTATATACACATAAAATACAAAATGTAAAGAGGTAATGGTTTAGGATAATCTTAATATGATGTGTGGTGATGAACAACAATATCTAAACCCTTGTTTAGCAAACAAACCCTAGCTTTCAATATCAAGAAAACCCTAATTTCAACAAACCCTTAATCTTGAACCTTTCTTGATTAACACTTGTAAACCTTAAACCAAACCTTCAAACCATCTTGGGTTATCTTAGATATGATGTAGGAACACTTGGAAATGTGGTAAATAAAATTTGTATGGATGGTGTATGTTATTGATCTTGAGTCGTGGCCTTCAAGAGGGAGGAAGGTGAGATTTTTGTGTTGTTTTCACCTAGGAAATAAGAGTGTGTGTTTACTTACACTAGTTGCTAGTTTGTATATCTCAAGTAACTAGATGAAATAAGGACTAGGTTCATAAAAGACATGATGAGGGGTTTTAGGAAGTCTTGGTCAAGACTTAGGTGGTGTTTGTTTTTCAAAAAGAGTCTCTTAACAACCTTTTGATCTGACTCATTCAGACGCGCTCAGACATTTGGCTCATTAAGTGCGTTTGTTTTTTTTCTTTCGTTCAGACGCGGTCAGAAGCTGAAACATCTTAACCAACTAGATGTGGATGGGGGGTCTTGATGCCTCTTAATGCCTCTTCACTCTTTACTTTTTTTTGTTTTTTCTTTAGTTTATTTTTTTTGTTTTTTCTCTTTTTGTTTTGTGAGATAGTTTTTTTACTCTTCTTTTAATATTAATACTACATTAAAAAGAATTAATCTTTTTTTTAAATAGCTAATGTTCAAAATACTAATGATGATGATGCTTTTTCAAACAATAGTAATATGTAACTAGTTTGTGAAATTAAATTATGGCCGTGTAATTTACACGTGAGCTTAATTTTTTTCACTAAAAGGTATTTTAATTCTCACTTGACAATGTTAAGTATACTACGAAATATTATTTTTCGCAATCTTATGATTGTAAAGTTAATGAAAGCAATAATTTGCAAAATGATGAAGATGTTTAACCACATTGGAATACAATATATAACTACTTTGTGAGAATAAATTGCGACACAAAATTTTGAATGTTTTTTAAGACATTTTATTCTCACGTAGCATAACTATGTTAATTTTATGACTAAAATGTTCTATATAATTTTTAAACATGTTTATGTTTCGTAAGAATAAAACTGATTTTAAGAATAAATTAATTTGTACTTTTATCGTTCAGACATTTAAAAAGTAAAAAACAAACAATATCATTCCATTCAGATTCAGACATTTACGCATCAGATTCAGATTCAGATGTGCGAATCAGATTCAGATTCAGATCCTCTTAATAATCAAACAGCACCTTAGAAGATATGAGCCCTTGGTTCCCTAAAAGAGATATCATCCCATGATTTCTAGGAAAGGTGTTTTCTAAGATATTATCTTTGTTCTATCCTTGTATATCTGGCCTTATGTGTGTATGTAGGATGATATTTTGTAAATTTTGGGTATTGGGTATAATTGTGGGTATTTGTTGAAGCGTAGAAAAGTTTTGGTGGTTCCGGGAATGCCTAAACGTATTTTATCGCGAAACGTAAACACTTTACGTAACCAATAAAAATAAAATGTACAAAGTTAATAATTATCCTCCAAATAATTACTTAACACTTGCTTGATGTAAACATTTAATTGTTTGATGCCCGTTTACATTGAATGATAATTTTTAGCTTACGCGATTTAACTTAACGATTACGATTTAAAAGCAAACGCGTACACTACTAAAAATAATTAGTGAATTTCTTGACGTCGTAAATGACCCTAAAACACGGGGTGTTATAGTCTTCCCCCGTTAAATGAGCCTTGTCCTCAAGGCTTAAGACGCGGCACTTGACAACGGTGCGGTCTTTGTGAAGAGATGTGGATATTTCTTTCGAAATTGATCCTCGCGTTCCCATGTAAACTCAGGGCCTCGCCTAGAGTTCCATCGAACCTTGACAATTGGGATACGGCTTTGTTTCAATCGTTTAATGTCACGATCCATGATTACTACTGGTTCCTCGACAAAATAAAGCTTGTCATCAATATGAAGTCCATCCAACGGAACGGCTAATGGTTCGTTGGCATGGCACTTTTTCAAGTTGGATACATGAAACGTATTGTGAACCTTGCCCAACTCTTGAGGAAGCTCAAGCTTGTAAGCAATGGCTCCAACCTTTCCCAACACCTTGAATGGTCTGACATACCTAGGGTTTAACTTCCCCCGTTTGCCAAAATGTACGACCCCTTTCCAAGGCGAAACCTTAAGCATAACACTATCCCCAACTTGAAATTCCTTTGGCTTACGCTTTAAATCGGCGTAACTCTTTTGCCTATCACGTGTGGCTTGTATTCTTTGCTTGATCTAGACGATCTTCTCGGTCGTCTCTTGAACTATTTCTGGACCGGTGAGTTGAACTTCTCCAACCTCTGCCTAACACACAGGTGAATGACACTTTTGACCGTAAAGTGCTTCAAATGGTGCATCCTTGATGCTAGCGTGATAGCTATTGTTATATGATAACTCGACTAATGGCAAATGGTTAACCAAACCCTTTCCAAAGTCGATCACACCAGCACGCAGCATATCCTCGAGAGTTTGAATAGTCCTCTCGCTTTGTTCGTTAGTTTGTGGATGGTACGCGGTACTCATATCCAAACTAGTACCTAAAGCCTTCTGAAGTGACATCCAGAAATTTAATGCGAACCTAGGGTCACGATCACAAATAATCAAGATGGGCATTCCATGCCTCGTGAAAACCTCCTTTAGGTACATTCTCACTAGTTTCTCCATTGGATTAGTTTCCCTCATTGGTACTAAGATGGCAGGCTTAGTAAGTCGGTCAATAATCATCCAAATGGTGTCACAACCTTGTGATGACTTAGGAAGATTCATGACAAAATCCTCGATGATATTGTCCCACTTTCATTGAGGGATCTCGGGTTTCACCAACAAACCCAATGGCCTTTGGTGTTCAGTCTTGACCTTAGCACATGTCAAAACATTTGCTAACATAGTTGGCGATGTCGGCCTTTATATTGGGCCACTAATATAGAATTTTATGACCCGATACATTTTGTCAGAGCCCGAATGGATAGAGAATTTAGATTTATGGGACTCGTGCATGATCACAATCCTTAAATTACCATAACATGGCAACCAACTCCTGCCATTTAAGCGTAGAGTTCCATTCGTGTGGGGTTCTAAGTTTTCCGTTCTAAGTTTCTCTGGATCCTTTGAATTTTTCAATCAACATACCTTTAACATCTTTATTCTTGATGTTCTCTGGTTTCCGTTCTTTGGTCTGAGCATTCAGGATTTGTTTAGGAAGATCCACGCCAATAGTCATGGCTAAGGCTCGAACTCTTAATGTTTTAATTCGCTCCTTCCTGCTCAAAGCATCAGCAACAACATTTGCTTTCCTCGGGTGATAACGAATCTCATAGCCGTAATCACTAAGCAACTCTAACCAATGACATTAGATCATGTTCAACTCTTTCTGATTAAGAATGTGTTGTAAACTCTTGTGATTAGTGAACACCGTACACCTGGTTCCATACAAATAGTGCCTCTAAATTTTTAGAGCAAACACTACCGATCCAAGTTCTAAATCATGAGTCGTATAGTTTTCCTCATGAATTTCTAATTGGCATGATACATAAGAAATTACTTTCTCTCTTTGCATTAATACAACACTCAATCCCTTATGCGACGCATCGCAATAGACTACAAAATCTTCGCTTCCCTCAGGTAAAGCCAGAATTGGCGCACTGTACAACTTCTGCTTTAATAACTGGAAAATGGCTTCTTGCTTGTCTCCCCAATTGAACTTGACTCCTTTCTGAGTAAGCTTGGTCAGTGACTTGGCAATATTCTAAAATCCTTTGATGAATTTTCGGTAATACCCAGTAAGACCTAAAAATTGATAAATCTCCATTGAGGTTTTAGGAGATGCCCAAACTTTTATGGATTTGATCTTGGTGGGGTCCACGTGAATGCCTTGACTATTAATCACATGACCAAGGAACTGTACTTTGGAAATCCAAGATTCACACTTAGAAAATTTGGTATACAATTCCTCCTTCTTAAGCAATTCCAGAATTGCCTTAAGATGTCCTTCGTGTTCCTTCTTGTTCTTTGAAAAATTAGTATATCATCAATAAAGACGATAAAAAACTTATCCAAGTATGGTTTGCACACCCTATTCATGAGATCCATAAATATCGACGGTGCGTTTGTCAAACCAAATGGCATAACTTGGAACTCGTACTAACTATACCGAGTTTTGAATGCCATTTTTGGAATATCTGGTGATAACCTGATCGTAGGTCTATCTTAGAATAAACATTGGATCCTCGTAGTTGATCAAACAAACCTTCGATCCTTGGGAGTGGGTAACTATTCTTCATCGTTAGCTTGTTCAGTTCCTGATAGTCGATGCACATTCGAAATGATCCATCCTTCTTCTTGACAAACAAGACTGGAGCTCCCCAAGGTGAGGAACTGGGTCTTATAAAGCCTTTGTCGGATAATTCCTGCAGTTGCTCCGACAACTTTTTCATTTCAGACGGCGCTAATCGATAAGGCGCCCGTGCTACAGATGCAGCACCAGGTACCAGATTGATCTGAAATTTCCACTTTTTGAGTCGTAGGAAGACCCTGCAAGTCTCCCTTGTAGTAACACGTTCCAAAACGACCTGACATCCTTTTAGCATGTACTTCTATGTTTTAGTGCACGAGATGGTATTCAATCGAGACTCGTTTGCGCGGTTGATTTATTACTACAAATAATCAACGTTTCATTTCCAAATGAAACGCGAACGATCTTTTTGTCACAAACAATGATGGCCTGGTATCTCGCCAGCTAATCCATACTAATTCTGACGTCAAAACTGCCAAATTCTATGGCATTAAGTCGATGTTGAATGGAAGATTTGGTAAATTCTCTAATGGCGAGCAAATTCGATAGCGAATTGTCCTATGGGCCTTTCGGCTTAGGATTTGGTATAACATGATGTCAAATTTATAGTAAGATGGAGTGAAGGTTTACTTAGTTGCTATGGTTACTAATTCAATTTCTAGAGGTAAACGTGTTTTATGAATACGCACACAGAACATGATATAAGTAGGAAATTGTTTTCTTGATAAGAAGTTTTTAGAGTGACTACTCTCAGCGTGGCCTGGTACTTTCCTAAATTATACATAGTTGATCAGGCCATGTATAATTGAGGACTAACGATGCATTGCAAATTTTTGTCAAAATAGCGTTATGATTTCATGATATTCGTGAGAGTAGTTTGCAAGAGTAAATAAGGAATCTAAGTTAATATTGACAAAATTTTCATAATACGATAATTTGATAGATAATTTAAAGTCATCCACGTGTACAACGAGGTTCAAAATAAAGTACAACACAAATTCCTATTGGAATTAAAGTCTAAGGAAGTTTCCGCTTAGAGTTCACTAGGTAATACAGGAGGGTCTCTCCTTAGGTGTTGATGTTAGACATCGTGGCGCTAGAGTCTTTATAAGCTTTTCCTTTCCAGTACATGTCCACACATTTGTAGTGTCCCAAACCTCCACACTCATAACAAGTCAGAGTTTGTTGATTCCTAGCAGCAGTAGGTGTTCTACAATTTCGGGTTATGTGGCCAATCTTCTTGCAATTTCCGCACTTTACAGTGCACGATCCATTATGGTGAAATTTGCACTGGTTGCATAGAGGTAGAGATCCAGCATATGCCTTCTTGTTGATTGGCCAAGTAGTGTGTGCTCTAGGCACCTTATGCCCTTTGTTTTGTTGACTCGAGATTCCATTGTGGTTACCTTCCCACTTCCTCTTGTTGCTAGCATTCTCTGCTACCTTGTCTTCTTGTCATTCAGTCTGGATCATTGACTTGCGGGCTATGTTGGTTTTCGTCTCATAAATAGCAATATCCTCGATAGCATTAGCCACTCGTTGGGCTATAACCCGCTCAATTTCCTCAACACTCATCCCTTGATTAACAGTTGTCATCATTTCCTGAAGATCACAGGAAACAAAATGTATATGAAGTTTCATCCAAGGGAAAATCATGACACTCCGTGATCCCAACATATATGTAAGGTGAGACCACGTCATGCAGAGATATAAGATAACAACAACCATGGCATAAATAAATCCACATCATACAGTAGCATGATCATAACCAACAACGTAGGTTAATACTTAATACTTCGTTTTACCTAAGTAAAAGAGTACAAGCTTTTCATTAACGCTACCAACCGAGTATTACTCAAGTTTAGTGGGATATAATACAAAATGAGCTACACTGACAAATCTATTTGTCTATGGGCCAGGGTGCTTCTCAAGATTCTAGATGCTAGCCTCTTATGTTATCTTTAAGTGACTTAATATTCTCTAGTGGTGGTGATACTGATGGTGGTAGTGATGATGAAGGTAGTGCAACAGCAAACTCAGTAATGCATGCCTCAGCAGATGGTGATCGTGGAGTATGGTGTTAAATAGACATCCGTACTGTACGGGATTTGGTCTTAAAAAACAGGATGATATGGTGGGGAGAGGTGGGTGGTGTAGAAGCAGACTCATCAGTCTCAAATGCCTCTGTATACTCAACTTAAAGGGACATGATCATCTGTAGGTATAGCAGAAGGGTCGGCCGGAGCTAGGTTCTCCTCCTCCTCATCCTTCTCACATCATCATCATCGTCGTCATCATCAGATGACTCATTATCATCATTGTCTCCTTCGTCGGCATGATGGTCAGCAGGATCCTCCTCATCCTCCTCTGGATCAGAGTCAGCAATGTAGCCCATTGATAGGGCTGTAGGTGAGGCATTAGCAGATAGAGGCTGATCCTCCATTGGTGCCTCTAGCTCCTTATCAGAAGCTCACTAGAATCTCCATGGCTCAGAATTAATATAGACAAACGTGTAGGTAACCGTCGATGGTGAAAACATGACAGCTTACAACGAGCAAAACTTAACTTATGGCATAAATATATTATATAAGACCGGTATGGTAAATATGAATATGCACTCATGGCATAAATGAATGATGGTAAGATATCATATTCGATAGCTTAATGTTTAGGTAGCGTTTAGGATCTACGAGCTTATAGTACTACCTTGCCTAAAGAAATGTTCCCATATTTATATAAATAACCCTTATATAAATAATTGTAGAGTATGTGCGAAAGAATGCAAACTCATCTTTGTAAATATACATAATACCCTCATAGTAACGTACGTACTATAATATAAACACTTATATGCATCATGTAAGCATCTAGTAAAACTAACTAATGCAAACAACTAGTGTATGTATGTCCCGTGAAAACCCCTTTGTATGAATGCAATGTTTAAAAACGGTTATAGTCCAGCAAAAACATTTAACCTGGTTCTCTATAACCTTGGCTCTAGATACCAATATGTAACACCTCAAAATGAGTCGCAGCGGAATATGGGTTTGAGAGCGTTACTTCATAGATCAATAGCACAAGATATATAAGAACAACCTTAAAAAGTGTCGTTAAAAACCGATACATTAGATTTAGCAAAGTGTTTGTTACAAAAGCCCGAAGCTTTACTTGTTCATTGTTAAATTATACAAAGATTCTAGTTCGAAAACAAACGTTTTCCCTAATTATGTAATGCAACCAAATCTTTAATGCAATTGACTTCCAAAATACAACCACTAATGTATCCCTTTCAGCTCATGCCTTATTGACCTCCTTAGAAAAACATGCTTTAAAATGTCAACAATAATGTTGGTGAATTTATAGGTTTGTGAATTATATAAGTGTAGGACCGCAAGATTC
>BQNB010045045.1:17294-44523 GCA_026074375.1 Tanacetum coccineum
ATATATATATATATATATATACATATATATATATATACATACATATATATATATATATACAAGTCACGTAAGCAAGTAATGTAAGCAAGTAAGCAAGTAGTGTGTATGCACATGAAAAAGTTTGATGTGATGCATTGTTTGTGAAAACGGTTATAGTCTAGGTAAAATATGCAACCTAGTTCTCTATAACCTTGGCTCTAAATATGAATCTTTAACACCCCCAAAATAGGTCGCAGCGGAATAATGTCTGAGAGCGTTACTTCATAATACAACAACACAAGATACAAGAGAACAACCTTTAAATGAGTCGTTTGAAAAGTAATCTCATTGATTTAAAAAATTGAAGTTCTTATAAAATCTGTCCCAAAGTTTGCTTCTAAACGTAAAACTAAAATAATACAACGAGATTTGATAGTTTGAATGTAAGAAGAAATCCATGAATGCAATCTTGTTAAGTTTGGACTCCAATGCACACCAGATAAGCCAAGCATCTAATTTACCTGAGAAATACATGCTTAAAAGTGTCAACAAAGAGTTGGTGAGTTCATAGATTTATGTAAATGTAAGTGTAGGACCAAAAGAGTATATTGTTTACTGCTTTATCTACAACATCATAAAAGAGTGTTTAACAACTAGTGACATTCAGTAAAAGTGGTATAGCTCACAAGATTTCAAGGTGTATGACATTGTAATACATACAATATCACAAAATGTAATTACTACTGCACTAAGCTTATGAAACTGACGCTACGACATGAATGAATGCAATTTAATGGCAATGAATATCCCGTGTAGATGTCAACCCATAACATCCCAAATCTGAATGGTATACGTCTGTTGGCATTGTAGACACCAATCCATGACGGGGATGTCAATCCCAAATAGATCTATTTATAACACTCGCGCTTACACAATGTAATTAACAATTCATGATAATGGGCAGTGTGGGTTATCGTTACTTATGCACGCTACGTAATTATTGTAAAGAATGAAAAATGTTGTACTTGTGTCCTTTTGTAAAATGAGCAATGTATCCTGCCTTGAGATATGTAAATGAGTATGAAATCGAGTATGTAAATGAGTATGTAAACAAGTTTGTAAACGTGTATGTAAACGAGTTTGTAAATGAGTAATGAAATCAAGTTTGTAAACGAGTTTGTATAAGTACATGTATTCTCCCCCAAAAGAGTTAAAAACAAGTAAAATAAGGGTCATGAAACTCACCTTATGTAAATGTATTGATTATAGCAAAATCAATAAAGTGAAACGTCACGAATGATCCGGAATGCAACCTAAATATTTATAGGTCGTATAAGTGTAATGTATTTAATAAATATAACAATGTACATCATCAAGTTATATCACCACCTAATAGCTTTCGTTTAGTTATAAGAGTTGAAACAATGTTTAATTTACGTTTGCTATTTAATGTCCATGTATATGTCTTTGAAACATTTTTTAATAACTATAAAATTAATTATAGCCATTTCGCTTGATTTAGTGTTTTTATTATTTATAAAGTGTCACGATATATAGTTCAAATGTTTTATAAAATAATATTTATAAGGTTTTAAATCGTGTATAAATATTATACGAGTAATGCTAAAATATCCCCTAAAGTTTTTAAAGTCCAAACGAACCAACACTATTCATGTTAGGAAAATAGTGGAGAAAATTTTATATAAAAGTTAACTAGCTTTTATAATTTCTAGTTCAATATTTATACACTTCTAGTCCCTGAAAATTTGATTTATATAGTAAAGCATTATTCCGAACAAGTTTGTAATTTTACACTTTGGCCGAATCAGACCCGTAAGCCTTCAAAATCACAGATTTCAAAACCCGCAGTTTTCCATTGTTTCTCAAAGTTTTGCAAAAGATGTGAGAAAATTAAATAGTTTTCAAAATCATTAAAAGTTCATAACTTCTTCGTTATAACTCTGTTTTTCGCGTTCTTTATATCCACGATTTCTTATAAAGATGTTTTATCGTATTTTTATGTTTATTCACTATCTAAAAATCTTTACAGAAACAATTTATACAAACTATTTTATATAAAAATACTTTTTATATATTTAGTTACCGAAATCTCGTAAAATTCATATCTCCTTCGTTTTAACTCCGTTTTTCAAGTTTCTTATATATTCGGAATCGTATTGAGATGTACTATCATAATATTAGGTTTATGTTTTGCCTAAAAATTCATGTCTTTACAGAATGCGCCTTCTGTCCGTATATGTATATTTATAAACTTGTTTTTTTAAATATTAACTTTATTTAATTATTACAACATTATTTGTATACTTTAAGTCTTCTAATTTATGTCCAACTATTTTATGCCCAATATGTCCAAATAAAATGTCTAGAACAATTATTTATTTATAAAACTATATAAATAAATTTGTAATAATTAATTTTATAAATTATCCAACACTTGTAATATACCAAATAAAATATGTTCTTGCATTCTAACATATTTTAAACACCTTTCACCATGAATATGTATTTTCTTGATTTTGTATAAACTTATTTTATTTTATAAACTTTATAAAATAATAACTAGATGGTGATTTAACAAGATAATAAATATGTATGCATATAAATAAAATAATTATGAAAGTTTAAAGATAATGATAAACCTTGTGTGAAAAAAAGTAGAAGTGAAACAAAATTAAACCCTAATCTTCAACCCAAAATCATTCTATAAAAACCCTAATTCTTCTTGGAAACCCTAACTTTGATTCTTGATAACCCTTGATTTTACTTGAACCTTTACTTGTAAACACCTTAGAATAATCCTTTAATTAATCTTGTATACTTGTATTGTAAAAATGGAAACTATGAATTTTGTTTGGTGCCCTTTTGGAGTCGTAGTTTATGGAGAGGGAACAAGAGAGCTTCATGATTTTTGCTAGCTTAAAATGTGAAGTGATGAACTAGTTAGTTGGTCTTTATATACTAGAAATATCTAAAAGGCAAGATCCATGATTTAGGAGGAGGGGTGTGGGTTGTAAGTGATAGGAATGGGATTGTAAGAAAGTTGGCAGCGTGTGCAAGAATAGTTGGTATTATTTGGTAAAGCTAGCACATGGTAATTCTAGAAGCAAGATTTTTTATTGAATTTGTGTGTTGGTTGTATAGAACCGGACCTAGTGATGATATATGTAAGAATTTTATAAATTTTGGATATTTGGTATAATTGTGGGTATTTGGTTAAGTGTAGAAAGGTAGAATGGTTTACATGCATGCAAAAATGTTCCAAATTGCGAAACGTAAACGTTTTACGTAACGTACAAAAATAAAATGTGAAAAGTTATAAATTATCTTCGTAAAAATAATATAACACTTGTTTGACGTAAACTTTATTTGTTTGATGTCGGTTTACGTTGATTGTTGATTTTTTGTTTACGCGATTTATCTAAACAATTGAAATAAAAAGTAAACGCGTAAAAGTTTAAAATAAATAGTTGAATATTTATTGACGTAAAATGACATGAAAATGTAGGTTGTTACAGTCTCCCCATGTTAAAATAATTTCGTCCCAAAATTCAGTTTGTGTTGTCTTTCGGAGTGGTGTTGGTGAAAAAGTGCGGGTACTTGTTGCGGAATACTTATCTTAATCCTCCAATAACGTGGTAACAATTTTGTTTTCTTAATATAAAGAGTCTTATTGGGACGGGTTTCAATTTCTTCTATGTACTACTTAAGATTTTTCATTCTCGATATTTTCCTCCTTAATTCTTTCAGCTTGAGCGTTCAAGAGTTATCTAATACTAGTTAATTTCTATTTCTATGTTAAACTATGCTAAACCTATGTTATTTCTAAATTTTAACGATAGGGTTTTCATCCTGAGAGACTGGCACAGGTTTTGATGGTGACTTAAATCAATTAAGACACTTAAAACACACGTAATCAAATTAACAGAAGATTAAAGAGCGGTTATAGCCAAATATAAGGAAATCTGTAAATAACCATGTAAATCCACTTCAGAACGTTGGTTTGTTTATTTAGTGCAATGATTACTTATCTCGAGGCGGCATATCATTCTTAAGGACTATAAGACAGTACTTATTTCCAGACCTAGATACGAAGAATTTTGTCACAATTAAAAACGTTATCCGCACAAAAGCATCCTTATTTGCTGATTATAATCTATGTTAGGGATTAAAGCAATGGTGATCTTGTTAAACCCTAGCTCACAGAGACTTTACCCAGTTACTACCTAAAGGCAATTCATACACTAGTAGTCCACTAACCAAGTCTTTACCAATTAATATATCTTGTGCTGTTGATCTTGAAGTAACACGCCCCGGATCCCTATTCCGCTGCGACCCATTTTGGGGGTGTTACATTCGTGATCCTATTGGTCTAGATGTATAAATCACTATATGGAGAGCCATCCCGGCATCTAGATTATTTGGTCCGTATCACTAGATCCAGTTGAATGATAGGTCGCATACAAAAGCACGTAAACAAGTATAAACTGATAAATATAAACAAGCAATCAACGATAAATTAAGCAATCAAGATAAACAAATCAAACATTCAGATCTTTATAATAATGGCTAATACCTAAAGGTATTAGCATTCAAACATCATAATCAATACAAAAGTAATAATTTAGCCAAGGTAAACTAAACGAGTTAACAAATGATACCAAAAACTGAATGATTACAAGAGTATAGGAGATTACAAGTTGTTTCCTATGGAATTAATTTCGTTGCAAGACCTCTTTTGCTCTTCTTCTCTTCTGAAAATCGAGTTTTATAGTTTAGGTATCGAAAATATGATTTAGCACCTGAAAACCCGTTTTTAGGTTTTCTATTTATAAGGTCTGGAATTTGATTGATATGACATATTGACTGTAGTTAATACGGCGTATCGGAGGTTTCTTGGATTAGGGACCACGTTTGATATCTTCCAGAATATTTTATTTCCATAACTTGAATACGGCGTATTGGTCTTCTCTGGATACGGCATATTGATCCTTCATCCTTTGTGGTCTTTGGTGAAGTGCAGGCACATATACATCGTATCTTCCTTGATGGATACATCGTATTGGATGTCAGAACAGTAATCTTCATATTTCTTCGTTTAAGCTTCAGAATGCGTGCCTTTTTGATAATCTTCACCAAGTACTCCATAATTACTGCAATTTTCACATACAAATGATTAAGTAACATTTCTTTACAATAATTGTACAAAATAGGTTATTTACATAGGATAAATGATACTATAAAAGTAACATTATTTGAGGTCATCAAATATCCCCCCACCTGAATCCTACTTGTCCTCAAGAAGCCTTTAGAAGTTTATGAAAATGTATCCCTAAGGATTTTTCCATTTAAGCATTTATTTGATCTATTACAAGTACACAACCAAATACCTCACGAAATAGGTAGATGAAAACACTTAAATCACTCAACTAAGTGGTAACATGTAAGTAATTTGCTCAATTGGTCGGTCGTGACGAGTATTCTATCATAGGCTTGGCAAGGATACACATCTCCACCACTAGAGCTAAGGAGTAACAAGTTTATAAAGGTAAAATGGGTTTTTTTATTATAAGGCTTAGGGTTGATCATTCTACAATCTTTCACCAAAAGTACCACACCAACAAGGCAGCTGAAGCACACATACATGGCCGTAACGACGGAATAGACATGTGTGTTCGATCACATCCTCATTCGAGTTTAACCAAGGGTTAGGATGAAGAATGATATAGGGTAGGGATCTTCTAACTTTCACCAATAGTAATAAACCAACAAGGCAGCTAAGACATGCATACATGGCCGTAACGACAGAATAGACATGCATGCTCGATCACATCCTCATTCGCGTAAAACCTATGATTAATGATTAGGAAAGGGAAACAAATTGTTGTTAAATAAAAATTACGAAGCAAATAGACTAGGTCCAAGATATAAGTTGCTAGACACTTTTTTCCCGACCGTTACCATGATTAAGACACAACTATATACAAACGTCTTGATCATTGATAAAAAACAACAACCTGAGTTGGCGTTCCCGTAACGGTCAACTTCCCAATCATCCCATACTTTACATACTTTTACAAGACAAGTGCGATATCTACCACTTTATATAAAACGTTACATCGTTGACTTATAAGACGTATCAACGAATAATCGATCCTTCATATAATTCCTTCGGTATAAGCTTTTGCGAAACGATTATCATATAATTCTTATCTAGGGTATCTACGGTTAATTTAAATAAGCTAAATAAACTGTACAGGAAACCAATACGCCGTCTCCATAAACTGGAATATTGTTAGCCTTATTTTTATATAATTCGAACAAGAATGTCATCAGTCGTCTTTGTAATATTTAGTCTTGTTAAGTAATAGGCTAGTCGGGATTAACGGGCTTGGATTGTAATCTAATATTGTCCATGTTTCAGGCTAAAGCCCAAGATAAGCCAAACCCGGCATAAGAAGAAAGCCTATACGCCAACTAAAAGGCTTATGGTATAAATAGGACCCTCTCCACACATGGAGAGGGTGTTGGTTACCATTTGTATGTGTTTCCTCCCAATATAATATTTCTCTCTTTAGTTTCTCTCTTTACTTTCTCTCTCTAAACTTCTTTCACTTTTCTAGCTTATTTTGTGCTTATGGCTTATTGGTATAGCTTATTAGTTGTGTTTGGATTTTAGGTATGCGGGATAACGCGTGATATCAAGAGCCAAGGGGTTTTTAGTGATTTTGTTTTTAGTTTATTTTAGTTCGAAAGTTTTTGTGTTAAAAAATCTTATTCGAAAATTTTTTGTGTTAAAAACCTTAAAGTTTATGTTTTTATGCTTCTAATAGGCTTATAAATGTAAGCTGTGCAGGAAAAATTGAGTAAAAACGTCAAAAAGTGTGTCTTTTAAGTGATTCAAAAGTTGTATTTTCAGAAAATTTGAACACGGAGATTTATACGCTTGAAGACGGAGATTTATATGTTTTCTAGATGGAGATTTATACGTGAACAGTTCCAGCGATTTATACGTCTCTTGATCCGGCGATTTATACGTTTTCTAGACGGCGATTTATACGTTTTCTAGACGGAGATTTATACGTGAACAGTTCCAGCGATTTATATGTCTCTTGATTTGGCGATTTATACGTTTTCTAGACGGAGATTTATACGTGAACAGTTCCAGCGATTTATACGTCTCTTGATCCGGCGATTTATACATTTTCTAGACGGCAATTTATACGTTTTCTAGACGGAGATTTATACGTGAACAGTTCCAGCAATTTATACGTCTCTTGATCCGGCGATTTATACGTTTTCTAGACGGGGATTTATACGTGAACAGTTCTAGCAATTTATATGTCTCTTGATCCGGCGATTTATATGTTTTTTAGACGGAGATTTATACGTGAACAGTTCCAGCGATTTATACGTGAACAGTTCCAGCGATTTATACGTGAACAGTTCCAGCGATTTATACGTGAACAGTTCCATCAATTTATACGTGAATAGTTCTAGCAATTTATACGTGAATAGTTCTAGCAATTTATACACTGAATTTTTCAAAAACATAAACAACTTCATTCTTCACGGTTTCTTTTTTATTCGTAAAATCCCATGAAAGTTTCATCTCTTTTCTCGGTTTAATCAAGACTTGTAAAATCCTGTGAACTTGAATTCCATAACAAACCAAAACTCAACCACTTCATAAAACTTAAAATCCGATATCCATTCACAACTTCATAAAAATGTCAAATACCAATAAGAATTTGCAGACTCAAACATCAAATGCTCTTCACAATGCCATCATGGAAGCAGGTGGTAAAGACCGTCCACCAATGTTAGCACCTGGTAATTACGTTCAGTGGAAATCCAGATTCATGAGATACATCGACACCAAACCTAACAATGAACTCATCCAATATTGTCTCCAGAATCTACCATATAAATTCAAATGGGCTAAAAGAATAATTCCAGTTGCAGAAGGTAGCTCAGAAACCACTACAGAAGTGTACATGGAGAACTATAAGAATGTTTCAGAAGACATAAGGAACCAATTGGATGCTGAAGCGGAAGTTGTTCAAATAATTCTCACAGGATTAGATAATGATATCTACTCCACAATTGATGCCTTGTCCAAATGCATGTGAGATGTGGAAAGCAATTGAAAGGTTGAAACAAGGTGAATCAATCAATGTTAAAGATCTTGAAACTAATATTTATTGGGAATTTGGAAAGTTTAAACCCAAGGATGGTGAAACACTTGAATCGTATTACTCAAGGTTCTACAAGATGATGAATGAGCTCGTCAGAAATCAATGTGATGTTACCAATCATCAAGTGAATGTCTAGTTCTTACTTTAATTACAACCAGAATGGCAAAGGTTTGTGACACTTGTTAAGCAGGGTCAAGAGTTGAAGACTGTCTCATATCACAAACTTTATGACATTCTGAAGCAACACCAGAACGAAGTCAACGAAATAATAATCCACTGTTTTTATAAAAGTAATTTTATAAAGTGAGTTACTGTTCATTTCAGAAACATTTTGGAAAATATCTTACTTAGATAGAACTTTTAATTACGAAGACGTGCTCGAAAGAATCACTAAAATCGGAGTTAAAATGAATAAGATATGACTTTTACGAGATTTCGATAATTAAGTTTATAAAAATAATTTTATAAATGATAATGAACAGTAAAAACTACTGTTCATCAGAGAGTTAAAAATATTAAAATGTAATATTTTGATACATCTTCTTAATACGAAGCTGTGGACATAAAAAACGTACAAACCGAGCTTAAAACGAGAAAGATACGCACTATTTTATACTTGTGCACCTAGTTTCCCAGACATGAATAGAGTAGTTCGTTTAAATTAAAAACAAATTGCGAAAACAATTTTCGAATACTTAAATAATATTTATACATGTTTTAGACTTTAAAAATATTATTTTCCAAAGGCATTGAACTATTTAAACGATTATTAACGATACAAAATACAAGGATATTATTTATCAACTGCAATTTAAATATTGTTCCACAAATACAATTAGATGGTGATGTAGCTATATAGAATTATATACGGTATTAGTTATTCAAAAGTACATAGTAAACTACCTAAACGACCTTATAATTAAATAGGTTCAATTTAGGAACGTTTATCGTGACACATTTACATTGGTGATTTACATTGTTGATTCATTCACTCAAGGTGAGTTCATAGCCCCACGTTTTACATTTATAATGATTTACAAGTTTTGGGGTGAGAAACATCATTATTTTACAAATTGGACACAAGTGTACCATTTAAACAATGATTACTGCTTGCCCTAAGGTACGAAAAACCCTCTGAGCCCATTATCATGGAACTGTCAATTACTTGTTTAGAGCGCGAATATTATAAATAATCTATTTTGGAGATTGACATACCCCGTTCGGGTGATTTAGCTATAACACTTGGACAAACGAACGTATAACCATGTCGGATTTAGGATGTTGCGGGTTAGAACATCATCACGGGCAAAGTTGGCAATTTATATTGCAAATCATTTATGTCGAGCTTCAGTGTCATGAGCTTAGGGAAACGTAATTACATTTTGTGATGTTTGCATCTATTGCATTATCATGGGGAAATCTTGCGGTCCTACATTATACATTTTACAAACCTATGAATTCACCAACATTATGTTGACGTTTTAAAGCAATGTTTTTCAGGATGACCAATAAGGCACGAATCAAGGATATCATTGGTGGTCATATTTTGGAAGTCACATGCATAAAGATTTAGTCGCATTACATTTTGGGAAACATTTGTTATGTGCTAGAATCTCTATATTTTAAACAATGACCAAGTAAAAGCTACGGCTTTAAAAGAATTAGAATGAGAAACTCCCCTGATATTTTGCTCGGTAGATTCTCCAAGTTGAGTTTATGAGCAAGATTGTGTGTGCGAAAATGTCTGAATCCTAGCACGAACAACACACACATAAAATTCCAGATGATTGATACTTCACCAACTTCGTCGATTTCTTTTCGCATCGAGGTCCTGTACAAATTATAGGAAAAACATGCAAAATTCCTATCTTGGGTATCTACGATTAATCTAAATAAGCTAAATAAAACTGTATAGGAGATCGATACGCCGTATCCATAAACTGGAATACGCCGTATAGAAACCTATAAAACGTATCTAAATACGGGTCAGTCCGTTGAATACGTCGTATCATGTGCATGAATACGCCGTATCATGTGCATGAATACGCCGTATTGGCATAACTGACATTAATGTTTAAAATGCATAAAAATAAAGGACTGATAACGTCCAGACATTCAATACACCGTATGGTATGGAGCGGATACGCCGTATTGATGTCTGGGAAGACAGTCTTGATAAAAATAAATAACAATCCGGGTTGTCTCCCGGGAAGCACTTTTGTTTATAGTAAAGTCTTTAAGTTATACCTTTTCTTTAAGCTTTCATACATTTGAAATCACTATCTCTTCTCAATTTTGCTCTTGATTTGGATACCCTGCTTGGTTCTTGTAACATATTCACGAACTACGGTGCTGAACTTACTGCCAGGCTTGATTCTATCATGCATAAACAGTCAAAACGTCATACCATAATATAAACACAAAATTATGAGAACCTGTTTAAAGTTAGATACATCATGATATGAATAATAAATATACAAAAGATAGAAACAAAAAGATAAAGAATAGAGGGATCATGGGTCTGGCTGCTGGGGAACTGCGGAAGTGCTGGCCTCGCCAGTCATCTGTCTAGTGCGTCTCTCGAAGACACCTGGGGAGCTCCCTCTAAAAGTCCCATCAAACGCCTGATAAGTCTGCCCACTAGCCTCCATGAGCTGCGTCATACAGCTAATCATCTATGTGGAGAATCTACCCTGGTCGGTTAGTGACCTCTCCATAAGTCCACGTAAACTCTTGACGTCATGACGTAGCACCTGTATCTCATCCTCAATTCTCCCTAATCTCTGGGGCATGGTCCTCTATGCAGCTGGGGGTGGTGGTGGCGGCTGAGGTGCCTGCACAGGTGCTGGATCAGCCTGAGCACCCTCATAGACTGCAGGAGCATCCTCATCGGCTCTAGGGGCACTAGCCGTAGCATCGGGCTACCTCTTTAGTCCCGGGGCTACCCAAGCCCAATCATCTCCTATCTCCATACAGATGTTGAGCTTAACAAGCTCACCCATGTCAATCATCGGTAACTCACGAGTCACAATGGATAATCCTCTCAGCCCATCATCACTGACCAAACCAAAGTGATGAGCAAGACGCCCAATAAAATGTCCTCCAGATAACCTAGCACCGCTCTTCCTCCCCTCAGCATGCCTGAACAAGTATTGTGCTAACGGATACAGGATGTTAGCTGCCCCTCGGTCCATGCTACGTAGATAGAATTGGTCAGTGGCAGTCACCTTTTCAGGTGCATGCCCCCTCCCAGAAATGCTGTATGAGATCAACCTATGGCATAGCCTCCGAACTGAATATCTGATGTAAGTATAAGATGGAGCGCCTCTCAAAAAGTCCCTGCCAGAAGAAATCTCAACCTAATAATCACTAAGATCCCCCTTATCGGGGATCACTCTCTTACTCCCTTACCAGTATGCCCCAAATCCGTCCTTTACCATCTCCTCGGCAGTATGCAAACCTAGAGCTAGAATAAACTGTCTCCAAGTCATACTACGTCTAGCTCTTCCCAACTGAAAACATAAAGTATCAGCCACATCTAACCCCATCTCACTACCGATCCTGCAAGTGCTGAAGAACTTGAGTATAAACTCCTGAACTAAAGGTGCTTGGATCTCAAACAATCTCCTCCAAGCGTGACTAACAAATACCTCCTGACCATCATCCTTAGTATTAACCATCCTCAGTCTGTCAGCCAAATCCTGCCTCATATCCGAAGTCAATCCCTCAAAATCTAATGTATGCACTTGGTTAACCTGCCTCCCGAATATCGTCTTAAGCCTCTGCTTAAAATAGTGTACCATCTCCTCGGTGTATCCCTCCACTTAATAACGAACCCATAAGTGTCTCTGATCACGAGATGGTAGAGGTGCCATATCTGCAAAATCAACGAGATCAATGCAAATATTATAAAATTTGATCATTCTGTTCTGAGGGTGGATACGATGTATTCAGAAATGGATACGCCGTATAAAGATCAGTAGTCAATAAGCCATATGGGTGTTGGTCAATACAACGTATGGTATTTAAACACAAGATCTTTATTTGATTAATACACCTTATTCATTTGTTGAATACGTCGTATTGAGGATTTAGAATTTAGGTAAGATTAAGTCAATACGCCGTATCTATGTTTAGTGGATACACCGTATTGCTCTGCAGTTAAAAACGAAAAGGGGTTTCCCCAATTCTACCCATTTTGACCTAATTTCTAATTCTTAAAAACTAGTCATATGCAGGGGAAAGGGGATTCAATAGTTAGGCGTTATCCAATCGCTCAAAACTAAAATCAAAACCTAACCTTAACCCTAATTCTAACTTAATTCGAAAATCAAAAATCAAAAATCAAAAGGGCAAAGGGTAGAGCTTATTACCTTATAATTATAACAAAGATGAGGACGATTTGAATCAAAAGACAACGATCTCCAAGAATTATTGCAGTAAAATCGTTTGTTTTGAGAGAGTAAAAAAATGTGGTAAAACTCAATCCGACGTATCAGTTGGGATTTTTATTCCTAAACTAGATACGTGTTTGCTTTTTGTGCCACATACGCCGTATTGGTCAATTTCGTTGACTTAGTCAACTCAAGTTAAAAACAGTGGATACGCCGTATAGGTGTTTACCTAATACGCCATATCCGTTCTTGGAGACCAATTTTCCTAAATTTAACAGAGTAAAGAAAATGTACCTTGGCCTCCGCAACATTCTTGTGCAATCACCATCCTTATAATACCGTTTTGGGTCGAACGAGATGCCAAATGGCACATACAAATTCTTAAAGAGATTGAATAACATCCCGTTGACAAGAGAATTCCAAGCCACAGTATTTATATTTAATTCCATGACAAAACTTTTCATAATGAAATTTTATTGATTTTATCGTGACTTCCTTTTAGAAGATTATTTGACCCTTGTGTATTTTCATTACCCCTTAAAGATTGTATCATATCGATTTCATTATCATCATTGTTTATCCAATTTTAGATCATCGGGATAAATTATGTTGAAAGGGAATAGATCATTAAAGTACAAAACGTTTTGTTCCTCTTCAACATATTCGGACAAGGATGTTTCATCTTTCAAATCAAATTCATCGATATGTTAAGGGCATAAAGTGGGTTTAGTTGAGAAATCTGATTTAGACGTTAGAGCATCATTGTAAACAATGGCTGGAAATTCATTCTCAAAATCTTTAAAGAAGTCTAAATCATCAATACAACTGACCAAAGGCTTGGGTGATAGAAACGAGGGCATATTGACTTTTTCATTATCATTTTCCGAACCCGTTTTCAAATCATTGGCAGAAATTATTTTATAAGAAAACGAGTTTTTGTCAAAAACTACCGTGTAATCTTCATCGTCGGATTCGTCAAACGATATTCTAAAGTCAATTTCATTGTTGTTAAGAGAACTTATCGTGGGTTCACAAAAGAGTGTTTTATTCGACGTCAAATTATCATTGAAGACTATAGCTGGGAATTCGGTTTCAACGGATCTGAGGTCGTAAACATTTTCATCATACCAGATCTTACCATACTTAGCAGTTTCACAGTTAAACACTTTCCCATGTTTTCGAGCTTTTTCTTCCTCGAGCCTTATCTATTCTTCCATAGTAATGTTCGGGTCGTCCATCGTGTAATAAACTTACTAGGGAAGAAAACCGTCAAATAACTTATATGTCGTATTCAGTAAACTGAATACGCCGTATTACATAAACACAATTAGCAAACAGACAGGAATATAAACTTATTCTAAACTACACTAATCCTAAGGGTTAGATCTAATCTAATGTTAAAAACCAAAATATCAAATAAAAATCAAGATTATCTTTCACTCCCCGGCAACGGCGCCAAAAACTTGATGTGTCGTTGTGTGGTGTTAATTTTATGATTCAAGTTTTAAATTTATATTTTGCCGACTTAACCAAAAACAACACTTTAACGGGAAGTGTACCCGGTCGGTGGTAGTTTCGTGGTAAGTAGGGTGTCGATCACTAAGAGCGAAAAGCACTTTCAATTTATTAATACTTTAGTTTTTCTAATCTAAGTTAGTCTAATCTATGTTAAACCTAAATTTAATGGATATGGGGGGTTTTCAGTCTGAGAGACTGGCACAGGATTTGTGGTGACTAAAACTAATTCAAGACACTAAAACACACGCAAGCAAATTAACAGAAGATAAAAAGGCGGTTGAGCCAAGTATAAGAAAACTATGTTAGCCATCATTAATCCGATTAGAATGTTGGTTTGTTTATTTAATTCAATGATTTCTTATCTCGAGGTGGAATATCATTCTTAAGATTAAGGCGGTACTTCTTCCTTAAACTTAGACACGTAGAATTCTGTCATAATTAAATGCATCCGCATAAAGCACACTTTCGAGACTTAAGATAAACAAATTCAAACAATCACTTTCACTTCACCATTAATGTCACATTAATGTGTAGAAAATAAGAGACTTAATGTGTAGAATTCTTAGTTTGAAATGTTAGGACCAAGCAATCACTTTTACTTCACTATGGATTCTCCAAGAAAATAAGATAAGAGAAAATGAAGAAGAGTAGAGAGAAGTTTAGAGAGAGAAAGTAAGAAAGAAAAAGAGAAGGTTGAATTCAAGCAAATGTGCGTGTTACAAATGAGAACCAACACCCTCTCCACACTTGGAGAGGGGTATTTATAACAAGTATTGGACCGACCTAAAGAGGCTTTCTTTGGATCGTTTGGTATTTTATCTTGGGTCAGGCTCGGGATTACTTTGGACCTTAGTTCAAAACACGTATAATATTAGATTAATTAACGAGCCCGATTCCCGTTCTAGCCTATTACAACATTTACTAAATAAAGACCGAGCTTCCATGATTTGTAGCTGAGCTTCCTTGTTCTACTCAATATTTTGAGGCTAACAATCTCCCCCGAAGCGAGGTTTACTTATGGAGGTATCCTGCAGATTCTGAGCTTCCATGTTTTGAGGCTAACAATCTCCCCTAATGTGTGGTCTTCGAATTCCTGAGGTGAGATTTTGAATCTTGCTTCTTTGGACTTGTTGAGATTGCTTTGTCATTGAGTTCTTGAATCTTTGGTCTTTATTATGTTGTAGGCTTGTTCCTTCATGCTGTGTGATCTTTGATATTGAGCCTTTGTCATTGTCCTATAATTTTGTCTTTAGTTTCAAGATCTTTAAATCTTTCTCCTTGTTTGTCTTGATCGTCTTTGCCATCTTGCGATCTTGTATCTTGACCAACATGCTCATACTTTGCATCTTTTTGAAAGCTCTCTAATAATCTCCCTTGATAGACTTGATATCTTAAGGAAGATCTTGTATATCAGAGTTTACGGAAGTCTTTGTCGTTAATTCTTGAGCTTTCTTGATTCTTAAATCTTGATGCTTACAGTATGTCTTTGTAGTCTGAGCGTGAGCATGTAGTGATGAATCTGACTCAGCTGGAATGAGGTGTCTCCATCTCCATCTTTATATGAATCCTGAAATAAAACAGTCAGCAATAAAGCTTATGGACGAATATGGCTTTGTCATTCGCCCGGATTTGGTTGGATTAACCTTTGGATCCTTGAGGACCAACCTGTGATAAGGTAGATTCAATTTAGAAGAATCTCCTTGACAGGATTTCCAGCTTTAAGTATAGGATCCTCTAACACAGATGTATTAGATTCACCATGCTTGCATGTTCTTAATATCGGAACGTCTCAAAGCAGACAACACGATATGAGTGAATCAGTTAGTTACTATCTTACCAATTGAGTCGTCAATTCATTTACTGGACCATTATCGATATCTAGTTATCACAAGTTCGATTCATATAGAATCTCGCAAGTCACCTACCGAGATCTTGTTTGATGTTGGCTCAAGAAGGATTTCCATCTTCACTGTGAATACTTAAGTATCACTCGGATGTTCTGGCATAATCACAAGGATAATTTGTAGGACTCTTATTAACAACTTGCGAACTTATTGGTGTTCAACAAGTGTTTGTCATGGAATGTGTCCTAATAAGATTTATTTTATTGATCTCTTGGATCTAGACTCGATTAGTGCGTTTTGGTTTTAGTAATCGGAGGCTAGAGCAGATTGTCACCTATTCAGTATCAACTAACTCGGAGTGAGAAAGTCAATAGAAGTCGTGTGTATCTCTATAACAAATGAGACAAATATCTGTTGAGAGAAACTTGAATGGTTGGGAAGGGTTTTGCAGTGCATCACTGGGTCCATGATGTCTTGTCTTTAATATCAGAATCCATCTTTGTGAAAACCGATTGCATATGTATTGACCCGATTTCTGCCTAAAGTTGTGTGGAGGGCTTATTTCTTTACACCCTTTATCCATATATTTCTTTTTAATTCTTTAACCCCTTCAATGCTTACCAAGACGTCATTACTAACACTTTGTTGTGATTGTTCCAGTGTTAACTCAACCTTAGTCGGCATTATTCCCTTATTCTCATTCATCTCCAATCATACCTAAGGACTGCTATTTCTAACTATGGATTGTCCTTGAGTAGATCCCTCCGGTTCTGGTTAGATCATAGGACTGATTCCTAACCTAACCACCTTATGACTTCAGAATCGTCGTGAAATTAAGATGTTGTTGGGTATAAGATCGTAACCATAAAACCTTTTTCGAAGAGTATAAAGCACTGTGAGTCGTTTAGATCACTTATTATTTTCAAGATCATATTTTAATTACATTTCTCCCCTTATTTTAAATACTAATGCACTTAGTTTTTGAAATACCATGTGATTAAAATTTGTCATGAAAATTTGAGTCTTTGATCACTTATTATTTTCTAAGATCACATTTTAATTACATTTTTCCCTTATTTTAAATATAAATGCACTTAGTTTTTTGATATATAGATGTTTAATATTTGTCTTGCAAAATTGCGTGGCGTGAGGAAAAAATGTTATCAACATGAATTAATATGGAATGTGTATTGCTCCCCTTAATTTTTACTATGTTTTCGACACTAAAAAAAATTTATTGGGGGGGGATATTTTTTTTGATATTTTTTTTATTTTTTACCAAGTTGTAATGAGTATAAAATTGAGGTCGGTTGATAGTGGCAAGCACCACATTTTGAAAGATTATGAATTGTCATTGAAGAATTCTTGAAAAATTATGCTCAACCACTTAATCATCTTATAACGAACATTCTATTTAATTGTCATTATTATTATGGAGTTGTTATTAAGAGATTTTTGATAATATTTTGAATACATAAGAATTGTCGTGAGATGATGTATCCAAAATCATTAAAACTTGTTTTTGAAAAAATCCCCTAAAAACATTTGCTCATTTTAAAAATGACACCAATTGTAGAAGAATTGTCTTGTAAATCTTTATGAGGGACGGAGTGTTGAACATACAATTTTGAAAGATTATGAATCGTTAGTGAGAAATTCTTGAAAAATTGTGTTTAACTTTTTGAAAAACCAAATGTTAGAAGACTTCTCTACTAATTCTAAGGATAAGTGCAATGAAACGTACATTTTCCTTTTCTTGAGCTCAAAACTTTGAATGTCTTGTAGGAACTGCTCAAGACCGAGAAAATTGATTTTCTCGTTGTTAGGATAAGTTATCTTTAATAGTTAAAACTTTCCCTCTATTTTAAGTCCGGGTTATGTAATAGGATATTCTGCACATAAGCTCATCAAGAAAAAATTAGAATATGACTTGTTTTGAAAGTATTTTAACTTTGCTCGAACTTCTTTACACGCCCGTGACAATATTAATCGACTTTTCTAGGTACGTAGTTTTATCGATTCCAAGAGACATGTCGTGAAGATTCTTTTTTGGAAATTCTTTGATTTTGTTGATTTTGTATTTTCTTTTTGAAATTTTATATTTTTGTATTTTTCTTTTTTTATAGGTTTTATATTTTTGTATTTTTCTTTTCTCAAAAATATTTACAAATCGATGTTTGAAGAATATATCAAGCAGATTCGTTTGTCAGAACCTCCAGTTCTGTTAGAGTCAAACATCTCATACCAATTCGTCTTACAAGATACTTAAACCTATCTTCGCGTAAGAATTTAGTAAACATGTCAGCTAATTGGTACTTAGTTCTGACAAAATACAATTCAGTTATACCGTTTTCAACCTGTTCCTTGATAAAATGATATCGAGTATGGATGTGCTTGGTATGGGAGTGCTGCACGGGGTTGCATGATATTGCTATGGCTGACTAAGAATCGCAATACAACGATATTTTGTTGTAGTTGAAGCCATAATCCTTAAGCTGTGTCCTCATCCACATTACTTGAGCACAACTTGTAGATAACGCCACGTACTCCGCCTCTGCTAATGACATTGCAGTGCAATCTTGCTTCTTTGACATCCAGCTGACTAATTTATCACCTAGGAATTATATTCCTCCAGAAGTGCTTTTGCACGTATCAAGACATCCGGCATGGTCGGCATCTAAAAAAGCTGTTAGTTCAAAGCCAAAATTCTTCGGATACCAGAGTCCCATGTTAATGGTACCCCTTAAGTATCAAAAGATCCTTTTAACCTCTTTGAGGTGTTTTTTAGTTGGTCTTGCTTGATAACGTGCACAATAACATACTGCTTGCTGATGTGTGCTAAAACACACATCATTTATACCCTGTAAAACACTATTAATCGGACTAAAAACATGAAATATGCTTAATATTATTGCAAATATGTTTGGTGTGTGTTTTTATGTCTTGCAGGTACAAAAGATTGAAAACAAAGTAAAAACGGTAATTTTCGGGTATGAAGCAAAAATTTTTGAACAAAAGTGCGGGATCTCGAGCCTTTATTGAAGACTAATAAAGCCCGAAGATTAGCCCGAGTATAAAGGCCCGAAGACTCAAGCCCATTAGACCGAGATTCTAAGCCCAACAAGCCTAACATTTGAGCTATCATGACTAGTCCATTATTATGTAATAGGCTAAAAAACCTTGGTTTCTTAGTAATTGTAAAATCGGTTTCCCTAAGAGTGATGATTTTGCAAACTTAGTATTCACACTATTTCCTGTTAATTTTCTTAACTTATTTTTTAATGCTGCAATTGCGAATCCTTTTTCCTAAATTTGAGCTTTGAAGTCATCATTTTTTGCAATCAAAGAAGTTGTGTGTTATATGTTCCTAGGTCTGTTGTTTTGATAGAATCATAAGTTCTTTGTAATGCTTTTATCACAGTCTCATTTTCCTTAAGTAATTAGCCACCTTATGTTCCAATTCGAATGTTTATTTGTTTCAATTACATCTTTGGACATGTTTAAACTGGCTGCATCTGCATTTACTTTTTACTTTCAAAAATTGAACCCTGTTGCCTCTTCTTTAAAGACTTGATTTTGATATTTAAGTTTAAGATTAACACAATGTGCTTCCATTCTTAAAAAAATCTTTTTGAAATTAGGCAACAGTCTTTTTGAGACAAATATTTCAGACTCGAGAGATTGATATGAGAGTTCAGTTATTTGGATATCAGTTAATTTAGCAGGCAAAGGACACGTGTCATGACATTGTTCAGCATTCTGGTCAACCTCTCCTTCATTATTGAATTCAGGTTGCTCAGTATGTTGTTGTCCTGTAGCAAGACATTGAATTTTAGAGTCGTTTGTACCTCAAGCCTTTTGGCTCTTCATCATGTATGGGTTCTGATCTCTGCATCTTCAACAGGTGCATATTCCTTGATCTGCTACTGTATCCTAGTTGCTTTTGAATTTCTGGTCACTACTGGCTTGCTGTGTTAACCAAACTATCATCCAATGCTTTACACGTATCAACCTTTCCCTCTTTTGTTTGCATCTGTCTTTCATTCACCGTGGTGTCATACTCTCTTTTATGCAGTGCTCTTTCATCAATCGACTTCTTAACAGATTCCATGTGTTGGATCAGTGTATCACGGAATTCTAGAATCTCGAGTTGAGTGTATTGTAGAAAGTAGTTGGGTGTCATTACAACATATTCATCATCCAAATAAATCCGTGACTTGATGAAAATCTGAAACTGTGTCTCGAGTACTTTAAAAGAAGCCATGGATCCAATCTCTTGAAATTCTTTGTTGTCAAGTTGCTTTTCAAGTTGATTCATGTTTAGGAACATTGTGCCTGTGAAAGTCTCTAGATCTTGACCAAAGAGTGTCGTAAATGCGCGTTTGAATCCATACTCGGTGCGAGTTCCTTCTAAGTCATTGTTTGAAAGAAGCTTGAGGTGTGAATGAAGTAGTCGAAAAGACATCATGCAATGTTCTTGTGCTTTGTCTTCTAAAATAACATCCAATGCTTTAACTTTTTGAACTATGCACTCTTGAATCTGCAACTTTTTGTCATCCAACATTTTCTGAATCGTTTGTGCAAGAATGATTGTTTTGAGCATATAATCTTCAATGAAATCAAAATTTTTGATTGTTGTTTCTTTGAAGAGTTGACGTTCCATGCCAGTATATGCGTGAAAGTACTTTCTTGCATACGTACCATCTAAACTTGAAGGCTTTATTAGCACGGAGGTGAAAATTTTCTCAAATTGTGTCTTAAGCAATCTAAAGGCATTCTGGCAATTAGACTCAAGAATAGTTTCTTTGGTAAGTTTTTGTTCCAGTGTATCCATGTTCTGGGAGAACGTTCTTGTGAATGTGTCAACATCTTCACCAAAAATATGACTAAATGCACGTTTAAATTCACTTTTAGTGATGCATTGTTCAAGATTCCTTGTGACATTTGATTTAAGTGCACTAAGACCGTTTTAGGAACAAACCGTTCACGATCGTATTTGCTCGTTTTAGCAATTTGTTTCATGTTCTTGTTCATCTGAATACGAACAGGAAGATAAAGTATCTTTCTGTTCCATTTTACCGAAAATTATGAATTGAAAATGGTTTGTAGGATCTTAAGTAGATGTGTTGTGATTGAAGTTGTGGTTAAATGAATACAATTAACGTCCACGGGATTTTACAAGTCTATGATTGAAACCGAGAAAAGAATTGAGTCTTTCGTGGGATTTTACAAAATTAATAGAAAACCGTGAATGTAAATTGATTGTTGTTAAGGTTTGTTGTTGTTGATTAATTGTCTTTTAAGTTCTTGTTTTTTATTTAGTTTGATGGTTTGTTAATGTATATTAATTGTCGTTTAAAGACCAAAGTCCAAAATGATCACAAATAGTCCAAAATGAGTTCACCGAAAATGGGCTTAAACAAAATTGGATCACCGAAAATGGTTTAATTGAAAGTGATTTTCGGTTCTATCAAGAATAAGCAAACCGCTGTGTGTGTAGATTGGCAAACCACTACCAAAGGTTAATTTTCCAAACCGCTACGACAAATGATTTGACAAACTGCTACTTGAAATTATAGTAAACCGCTGCTTAATTAAAGTAGCAAACCGCTGCCTGTTCTTATTATCAAACCACTGTCTAAACAAAATGAAACAACCGCTACTAATGTGTATACGGTAAACCACTACCTAGCTAATTTAGCAAACCGCTCATCTTGGATCATCAAACCGCTACCAAGGGTTCATTTGGACAGAGTTTTGTTTCTGATGGACCAAGAATTTAGCAAACCGCTACACCTATAAATCCAAACCGCTAGCAAATTGGACAGTAAACCGCTACCAAAGAAAAACTCAAACCGTTGCTTAATAGGTTAATAAAATATAAGTCGCTTTCTTATGTCAAACCGCTACCTATCCTTGGTTTTTGTTCTTTACTTAAATTGGCAAACAAACAAGATACGAGTACAAAGTGGTCCTTATGTACTACAAACCGCCACTTTGAACAATAAGTTTTAAATTTAAATCGCCACAAAGAATTTAAGCTCGAAATAAGCAAAATTATCCAAATAAGCTAGTTAGCAACTCAACTAAGCTATAAATGATTAAGACTAAGTGAATTGAAGAGTATTAATCACGGAATAAGAAGCTTTTCCTAGTGAATCTTCAAAAACAAACCAAACCGCCACATAGAACTTAAAAATAAGCCGAATAGAATAAGCCTTAAAATCTAACTAGAAGCTTATGTAACACATGAAATGATAACCCAATAAGCTGTTAAATAAGTAGAACAAGGAAATAGAAGATTAACAAATCAAAAAGCCAAAAGCTTTTTAAGCCATGGGCTTTTGAACACAATAAGCCACAAATTTTGAGCTTATTAACCACAAAACAATCACGAATCCACCCAAGGCTCTAATACCAAATGTCGGTAACCCGTAATCACTTTACTTCATTACATGGAACACGAATTAAAGAAGAAAGATAAGAAGAAGAAGTTTAGAGAGAGAAACAAGAGAGAGAAAGTAGAAAGAAAATGAGAATGGTTGATTACTAGTGAAAATTACAAAGTAAACCAACACCCTCTTCATCCTTTGAGAGGGGTATTTATAGTTAAACCATGAGGCTTACATGCCTATGGTTCTACTACGGGCCGGGATCGTGATTATTTGGGTTTACGCCCGATACACGTGACCGATTAGCTTACATAAACAAGCCCGTTTACCCGTTCTAGCTTATTACAACGTTACATAATTGAGTGACCGAGACTTAATATTATTAATGAACGAACTTCCTTGTTCAACTCAATATTTGAGACTAACAATAGGTCTTTTGATTAACATGTTCAATCAATTCATTGATTTCCCCTTGAGTTTGAGTTCGTGTCTTTTTTATTAAATCAAAAAGTTTTTGATATTCTAATTTAACATTTTCGCGTTCCTTTATCAAAGATTGTACTTGAAATTCCAAAGACACGTTCTCATTCTCAAGCTTTTCCATTTTTGATATCCAAGAGGTCTCACAAATGGTTTTCAAAGAGAATTCACATTTTTGTCTTTCTTCTTCATGTTGTAATTGTAATTCAAAATCAAGGCTTTGTTTTTGACGTCTTTGAACATCGTTTTCAAGAATGTTTATTCGTTTTGATTCCTCTTGGATTGGATTTTCAATGGAGTCGGCTGAATTTTATCAATTTCATCTTGCTCATTATTGTTTACATTTCATGACTTAAACATCGAACAACATTTTCGATATTTCATGATTCATTATGCCCTTCTAAGAGTTGATCATTCAAAAGTTTATTTTGTTTCTATGTTTTCCTAAGATCACTTTCTGTTGAGTCAAAAACATCTTTCATTTCTTTTATGTCTTATGAAAATTGTTTTTAAAGATTTCAAAATTCAAATGCAATTTATGAAGAATTGGTTTTACCTCTCGTTGACAAAATTTAGTTAACCGTATTTCTTCTGGAGTTGTATAGAAAATGCTTTCATGTTTACAATTTGTTTGTAATAATACAAACAACGTTTTAAATTCATTTTCCATTTTTTTCTAAATATAGTTTCATTGGATTTGAACTAGGCATTGATGCCAAAAGAGCTTTTGTCTCAGAAGGTATGGTCGATGTTTTTGCATTTGAAGGATTTTCAGTAGATAATTCCTTTTGTGGAAGAAAATCCTTGTAAAGAGCTGATGCTTCGTTGTGTAGAGGTAATTTTAAGTTATCAAGTTTTATATTTGTATTTTGCTGACTTAACCTAAAACAACACTTTAACGGGCAGTATACCCGATCAGATTTAGCTTCGTTGGTAAATAGGGTTTTGATCACTAAGAGCGAGAGCGTTAATCTATAGTTTTATCAATATTTTGGTTAACTAAACTAAGTTAATTTAAACTATGTTAATTCTAATCTATGTTAAACCTATGCTAAACCTATGTTAATCCTAATTCTAACGGATAAAGGGGAGTTTTCAGTCTGAGAGACTGGCACAAGTTTTGTGGTAAATTAGATCAATTTAAAACACAATAACACACGCAAGCAGATAATCAAAAGATAGGAGAGCGGTCTAGCCAAATATAAGGAAACTGTATTAACCATGATTAATCCAATTAAAACGCAGGTTTGTTTATTTAGTGCAATGAGTGCTTATCTCAAGGCGGCATATCATTCCAAGAATTAGGTGGTACTTCTTCCTAGAATTCTATCACAATTAAATGCATCTGCATAGAGCATCCTATTTGCTGATTATAATCTATCTTAGGAGAATAATAAGGGTGATCTTATTAAACCCTAGCTCATGGAGACTTTACCAACTTGCTGCTTATTGGTAATTTATATTCTAGTAGCCCACTTTCTAAGCCTTTACCAAAGGAATCAGTACGTTATTTGCTGATCCCAGGTCACCTGCTAGTCCAACTTGTTCACATAAACTAATGGTAAAGATAGGGAATTAATTATGATCCTATTGTTCTAGATATACAAATCACTATATGGAGAGCCATCTCGGCATCTAGCTAACTTGGTCGGTATCACTAGATCCAGTTGAATGATAGGTCGCATACAAAAGCACATTAAAAAAGGTATAATTGATAACATAACACAAGCAAATCAACAATAATTAAGCAGTTGATAAAAACAACCAAAACATTTAAATCTTCATCATCATGCTAATACCCAAGGGTTTTAGCCCTTTAATATTGATCATACAAGGAATTAATAATTCAACAGTAAACTACTCACCCCCATCTCGAGCACTGCGCAAACGATCTCGCCCATATACCAAACCAATTAACGCTCTATAGAGAGACACACCCCTCATAAGTTACAGGTCTTTGTTTTTCCTATAGAATTAATAGCTTTGCTTGACCTCTTCTGCTCTTCTTGTCTCCTGAAAATTGAGTTTTGTGGTTAGGGTATCGAAAATATGATCAAGCACACCTAAAACTCATTTTTAGGCCTTCTATTTATATTGTCTGGAATTTGGTCGATATGCCGTATTGGTTGAGGTCAATACGGCGTATTGGAAGTTCACGTTCAATATCTTCCAGAATATTTTATTACTATATCTTGGATACGGCGTATAAAAGTCTTCTGGATACGACGTATTGAGCTTTGTTCTTCGTGATTTATGGTGAAGTGCAGGCACGGATACACTGTATCTTCCTTGATGGATACGGCGTATTGGTAGTTAGAACAATATTCTTTAGATTTCTTCGTTTAAGCTCCAAAATGTGTGCCTTTTAGCTAATCTTCATAAAGTACTCCATAATTACTACAATTCTCAAATATAAAGGATTAAGTACCAATTCTTGCAATAATTATACAAAATTGGTAATTTACATGGGATAAATGATGCTATAAAAGTGACGTTATTTGATGTCATCAAATATCCCCCCACTTAAATCTTACTTGTCCTTAAGTAACCTTTAGAAATTTATGAAAATGTATCTCTAAGGATTTTTCCGTTAAGCATTTATTCGATCAATTGCTAGTACACTACCAAACACCTCACGAAATAGGTAGATGAAAACACTCAAATCACTTGACTAATCTATGTGGTAACTTGTAACTAATTCACTTAATTGCTCGGCCGTGACAAGTATTCTATCATAGGCTTGGCAAGGATACGCATCTCCACCACTAAAGCTAAGGAGTAACAAGTTTATAAAGGTAAATTAGGGTTTAAAAAGGTTTAAAGGGTTTAATCACTTTTTCTAACCTCTATCGATACTAATATTCCAGAAAAGATGACAAAGACCATACATACACACCTATAACGATGGGATAGGTACATATGACTGTATTCAAACCTTAACTCGAATAAGCTAAAGAATAGGACTAGTAGTCTTTACCAAAACTCGTAAACCAGCAAGGGAAATAAACCACATATACACATCCATAACGATGGAACAGACATACATGATTGCATTTAATTCCCCCACTCGAGTAAAACCAAGGGTTAGGACAAAAAGTGAAAGGGTATGGATTCTTTAATCTTTCACCAAAAAGTATAAACAACAAGGCGGAAAAAATCACACATACATGGCCGTAATGATGGAATAGACACATGTGATTGCTCGCATCCTCATTCGAATAAAACCTAAAGGTTAGAGATTAGGAAAGGGCAATAATTGTTGTTAAATAAAAATTTACAAAACAAATAGATTAGGTCCAAACAAATAAGGTACAAGTTACTAGATACTTTTCCGACCGTTACCATGATTAAGACACATAAAATTTACACAAACGTCTTCGACATAGATCAACAACCTAAGTTGGCATTCTCGCGTAAACGGTCCCAAAACTTCCCTAATCTTCCATTAGTAAAATAGGACAAGTAGCATTCTAATTCCCATCCTCCCACTTAAATTATACAACGTCCTCGTTGTAAAAAAATAACATTAAAAACGGGAAATAAAAGAATTAGAACGAGAAACTCCTCTGATATTTGCTCGACATGATTCTCCATGTTAAGTATATGAGCAAGAATGTATGTTGTAAATGCGTCTGGATGCTAGCATGACTATAACACACATAAGATTCTAGATAATAGATACCCCACCAACGTTTGTCGATTTCTTTCCAGCAAGGTCTTGTGCAAAATATAAGAAAACCATGCAATTTTATCTCGGGTATCCTACGGTTAATAAAAAACTATACAGGAAGTCGATATGCCGTATCCAAAAACCTGGATACGCCGTATTGAGACCTGTAAAAAGTATCTTAATACGGGTCAGTTCTGCTAAATACACCGTATCATATAATGAATACGCCGTATAGACAGAAATGACAATAATGTTTTAAATATGCAAAAATAAAGGACTAATAACGTCCAGACATTTACTACGCCATATGGTGTGGAGCGGATACGCCGTATTGCTGTTTGAGAAGACATACTCGATAAAAATAAATTAAAAACTGTCCGGGTTGTCTCCCGGGAAGCACTTTTCTTTTCAGCTAAGTATTTAAGTTAGACTTTTCTTCAGCTTCCTTATTCTATCTCATGCACGCTAATGTGCCAGCGTGTGCGCCATTCTTCCATCTTCGCATCTTGGATAAAGTCGGGTTCTAGATTCAAAACTGCTTTGTAGAAACCCTTCAGCTTTTGGTATGGGTGTGAGATTCCATTCATCTTATCTTGTTCACTTACCTTCAGTAATGGCGGGATCTTGTTGTATTGTTCATTAGTGAGGTGTTTGAATCTTGGATTTGCCCGTACCATTTGGTAAGTTACACTATCATCCCCATCGCGGATGGTAATGATTCCATCAAACCTTCTGG
>BQNB010045046.1:0-44523 GCA_026074375.1 Tanacetum coccineum
TCAAGTAGCCTTTAGAAATTTATGAAAATGTATCCCTAAGGATTTTTCCGTTAAGCATTTATTTGATCAATTACTAGTACACAATCAAACACCTCACTAAATACGTAGATGAAAACACTCAAATCACTCAACTAATCTATGTGGTTACATGTAACTAATTCGCTCAATTGCTCGGTCGCGACAAGTATTCTATCATAGGCTTGGCAAGAATACACATCTCCACCACTAAAGCTAAGGAGTAACAAGTTTATAAAGGTAAACTGGGTTTAGAAGGCTTAAAGGGGTTAATCACTCTTTCTAATCTCTACCGATACCAATATTCTAGAAAATGTGACAACGACCATACATACACACCCATAAAAATGTAATAGATACATATGACTGCATTTAAACCTTAACTCGAATAAGCTAAAGAATAGGACTAGTAGTCTTCACCAAAAGTCGTAAACCAGCAAGGGTGACAAACCACATATACACATCCATAACGATGGAATAGACATACATGATTGCATTCAATTCCCTTACTCGAGTAAAACCAAGGGTTGGGACGAAAAGTGATATAGGGTATGGATCTTCTAATCTTTCACCAAAAAGTAATAAACCAACAAGGCGGACAAATATTTGTTGTTAAATAAAAAATTTACAAAACAAATAGACTAAGTTCAGACAAATAAGGTACAAGTTGCTAGATACTTTCCCGACCGTTCCCATGGTAAAGCCTCAAAAATATATACACAAACTATCTCCAAAATTTTCCTCCTCTTTTTTGCAGCGATTTGCTAATTTTTTTTGATTTTTTTAAACAAACTACTACGAATCTCGGTGTAATTTCACCATCTTCACGATCATAATAGCTCCGAATAATTTCTTCCATAATTCTTCATTCTTCGGACATACCAATAATTGTGATGGTAGTAAAAATACATGAGTTGACTACTTTTACATTCCCAATTGCAATGTGCAATTTCCCAACCATACTAGAGATAGAAAATGACACAAGACACAGGAAATACATACTTTACACTTAAAGCAACTAGCAACTGATAAATGGACTTAATCTAACAGGGTAGGCTAAGGTGTAAAGGTGTAACGAAACAAATAGTTGGTGTTATCCTAAAGGATTGGCTCTACTGGTTTTTCTAGGGGTATCTTACTCTTAAAATGAGAGTAAACAAAGGGTTTATACGGGGGTTAACTAACCGATGTGGTTAGTTAATATCACAACATATATAGGCTTTTTGGGTGTAATCCTAGAAATTTACTAGTTTAAACAAGTTACTCCATCTAAATCCATAGTACTCATTATTGTGGTCTCGAATAGATATACCAAGCCAAGTTCTAAAGTCTACAACATCACCGGCACACTCATATTTTTATGGGATTTGGGTAAACATTTAGAAACGGATAAGGCTGAATCCTCACAATATCTAATAAGGGTTATGTGTGCAGGTTATGTAACTAGTAATTTCACAAAAGTATGCTTGAAAAAAAATTAAATTTGAGCATAATTTAAGCATATTAATGTGAAAAATAGGACAAGTAGCGTTCTAATTCCCATCCCCTCACTTAAATTATACAACGTCCTCGTTGTATAAAAATAACATTAAAAACGGGAAATAAAAGAATTAGAACGAGAAACTCCCCTGATATTTGCTCGGTATGATTCTCCAAGTTGAGTATATGAGCAAGAATGTGTGTTGTAAATGCGTCTGAATTCCAGCATGACTACAACACACATAGGATTCCAGATTATGGATACTTCACCAACATTGTCGATTTCTTTCCAGCGAGGTCCTGTGCAAAATATAAGAAAACCATGCAATCCTATCTCGGGTATCCTACGGTTAAAAAAATAAAAATAATAAAAACACAAACTGTACAGGAAACCAATACGTCGTATCCAAAAACCTAGATACGCCGTATGCACAAACCTATTAAAAGTATCAATACGAGTCAGATTTGCCAGATACGCCGTATCATGTACATGAATACGCCGTATCCCAAATTTAACAATAATGTTTTAAATGCATAAAAATAAAGGACTAATAACGTCCAGACATTCAATACGCCGTATGGTATGGAGCGGATACGCCGTATTGATGTCTGGGAAGACAGACTCGATAAAAATAAATTAAAAACGGCTCGGGTTGTCTCCCGGGAAGCACTTTTCTTTATGAAAAAGTCTTTAAGTTAGAATTTTCTTCAGCTCTTCACACTATTCCGCTCTTGTCACCAGCTTTTCATTCATCGTAACGGTTTGGTGCTTGTGTTTAGTAATATATCAATGGTATGGTTGCTGAACTTACTACCAGGCTTGATTCTATCATACACAAACAAACCAAAAATCATCATATCATAATATACATCAAAAGATAATATGTTTTAAGTTTAGATACATCATGACATGAATAAAATAAATGTACAGAAATCAAAAAGTGTAAGGGAGAGAGATCAGGGATCTGATTGCTGGGGGGCTGCAGGGGTGCTGGCATCCCCGGTCCTACGTTTGGTACGTCTCTGGTAGGGCATTTGTGAGCTACCGACAATAGTGCTATCAAAGGCCTGGTAGGTGCGACCGCTAGCATCCATCAGGTAAGTCATGCAACTGATCATCTAGGTAGCAAACCTAGACTGATCAGTGATTGATCTATCAATGACTCCACGTAGTCCTACGATGCTCTGCCGCAACTCGTGCACCTCCTCCTCGAGCCTCACAATACTTTGAGGCATAGTCCTGGTCCAGGCAGCATCAGGAGGTAGCTAGGGTGCCTGCACGGGTGCTAGAATAGTTTGAGCACTCTCAACAACATCAGGATCACCCTCAGCGCCCTCTAAGGCACCAGCCGCAACATCAGACTGCCTCTATGGTCCCGGGGCTACCCAAGCCTAAGTATCACAAGCCTAGCACAGATGTTGAGCTTAACAAGCTCATCTAAATCGATAACCGGAAGCATGCAGGTGATCACAAATAATCTCATCAGTCCCTCATCACACTAACTAAACCAAAGTGCTTAGCAAGACGCCAAATAAAGTGTCCCTCGGATATCCTGGCTCCACTTTTCCTCCCTTCGGCGTGCCTAAACAAGTATTGTGCTAACAGGTATGAGACGTTTGCCGTCCCCTGATCCATGCTCCTCAAGTAGAAGAGATCGGTAGCAGTCACCTTCTCAGGTGCCTGACCCCTACCAGAAATGATGTAAAAAATTAACCTGTGGCACATCCTCCTCACAGGGTCTCGGATATATCCATAAAAGGGAGTAGGCCATATAAAGTCCATATCAGATGAAATCTCAGTCTAGTAATCCCTAAGTTCCCTCTTATCGGGGATCGCTCTCGCACTGCCCAACCAATAAGCCTCAAAACCATCCTCCACCATCTCCTCGGCAGTATGCAATCCCAAAGCTAAAATAAATTGTTTCCAAGTCATCCTATGCCTAGCTCCACCTAACTAAAAACATAATGTGTTAGCCTCATCTAACCCAGCTCACTATCACTGATCCTACAGGTGCTAAATAACTCAAGTATAAACTCCCAAACTAATGCCCCCTGATCTCAAACAATCTCCTCCATGCATGACTAGTAAACAACTCCTGTCCCTCATCCCCAGTATAAACCATCCTCATCCTATCAGCTAAAGTCTGCCTCATCTCCTCGGTCAACCCAGCAAAATCCAACACATGTACCCGGTTAACCTGTCTACCAAAAATCGTATCTAGTCTCTGCTCGAAATCATGTACAATCTCCTCAGTGTATCCCTCTACCTGGTATCTAAGCCACAAATGCCTCTGAGCCCTAGGTGGTAGTGGTGCCATATCTGCAAAACTCGAACAAAGTTAGTACACAGGAAATAGAATTTTCATTATCCTGACAGAGGTCGAATACGGCGTATTGGGGAAGTGGATACGTCGTATGGGGTTTAGGTGAATACTCCATATCCATAGAGTATCAATACAGAGTAGTGGAGGTTTTAGGGTCGATACGCCATATAGAGATAACTCAATACGTCGTATTAGTTCAATACGGGCAGCTAGATACGGTGTATAGGGGAATCAATACGCCGTATAGGGTATTAAGGGCTTATGTTTTCAAAAAGTTCAATACGCCGTATCCAGATGAATGGATACGTCGTATTGGTTTTAAGATTTGGGTAAAAATTCCTCGATACGCCGTATCTATTTTACTGGATATGCCGTATCAATGATGCAGTAAAAAATGAAAATGAGTTTCCCATTCTACCCATTTAACCCATCAGCTCGATTTAAACTAAACTTATAATTCACTTGAAATGAGGCAAACATAGGTAATAGGCATATCATAACGCAAAAGCCCTAAATCAAATCTCAAACCCTAACCCTAATTCTAGATCTAATCGAAAAAAGAAAAAAATAAGATTCGAGCCCTTTACCTTGTGATTAGGATCCTAAGAAAGAAAAAACAAACAAGGAATTGGTCTCCGAAACTTTTGAGTGCGGTTAATTTTTCGATTTAGAGTGTAAAAGGTGTGTGTAAAAGCTTATCCGGCGTATTAGTTGGGTTTTTATACCCAAACTCGATACGCCGTATTGGGATTTGTCCAATACGCCGTATTAGACAAAGTTGTTGACTAAGTCATTTTTTGTTAAAAACAGTGGATATGACGTATAAGTGTTTAACCAATACGCCGTATTTATTCTTAGAGATCAATTTTTCCTAATTTTAACAAAGTAAAGAAAAACATACCTTGGCCTCAGCAATTTCATCGTGTAAACACCATCCTTATAAAACCGCTTGGGATGAAAGGAATGCCAAACGACACATATAGATTTTTAGTTATGAAAATCAATGGCTTCCCTTCGTGAATATCTGACATATCACTTTAGTAATTAGAATAAAATTACTTGTTTCTGAAAGTTCTATTTTCTTGTTGTGATTTATCTCTAAGCATTCATCAGACTCAACTGGTGTCATGTTATTGCTTATGCAAACAACATTATCCATTGGTTTGATATCAACATTTTCCGAACACAATTCAGTATTGATTTTAACATGGTCATTTATCGGTTCCGGTTTCAAATCATTGACAGGAATTAATTTATAAGAAAACGAATACTTGTCGCATATAAAAGTATAATCTTCGTCGTCGGAATCAGAAAATGAATTATTCTTAATTATTGTAAGCTTTTTAATCGCATTGTAAATTACTTCAGAGTGTTTGGAAGGTTATTAAGCATAGATCTTGATTGATGTATAGTGTGTGAAGATTAAGGTTGTATTTTGTATGTGTGTGGTTTTGAGAGTGAAATATCTAACTTGCTTTTGTTTAAATGAAATGTAACACTTATTACCTTTGCATAATACTATTTTTACCCTTGGTTTAACTTTCTTATAGAACTTTTCTAACTTAACATCTTCTGTCCCCTGTTTGTTATCTTATTAAAAGTTACTTACCAAGTAGGTCATTTTCTCCTATTTCTAACATTCTCCCCCTAATGATTATTTAGGAACTATCCTTAATTTTGTGTTTGATGACGACTTCTTCCTTATGACTTGTAACACTTTATTTTGATAGTAATCAATATTTTTCTTTTCCTTTTGAAGATTGAAAACGTCTGAGAATTCTTTATGAAAGTTATGACGACCTTGTAGCAAATCTCTCCCGATATAATTTTCTTCCCTCATATAATAGGATAGATATCTTTATCTCTGAAGGTATCAACTCCACTCTCAACTTAATTCCTTATCATTCTCAAAGCGAACTTGATCATTCTTTTTGTGCAACATCGATAATATTTTTAAGATTATCGGTGTATGTTATCTGTGTCGGCGAACTTGATCTTGAATGTAGATTTAATCAATAATGTTGCTGACGAAATAATTCTTGAACACACGATGATATTGAGTTGAGCATTTTCTTTGTTAAAAGGACTTGGCACTTGACTTTTAACATGAATCTTCATACTCTTTAAGCCTACTTCCTCAATCACAATTCCATCTGCTTGAGTAATTAAATTAGTTAACTTTGATTGTCTTGAAAGACATGTAGCATATTTCTTGAGACGTTAATTCCATTGCTAAATGTCGAACCGGCTATCTCGATCCGATCTTTTATGTTAATGAAACATACAACTTCTTCTAAAAATACACTTGATGAAGTAACCTTAATCTTGAATACGATGCTTATTTCTTTAATAAAATCACTTTTACCATAACGATTTCTTTGATTAAATTTCTTTTGCTAGTATCTTGATTTGTCCCTATATTTTTGCGTATATCTTTCTCCCCTTTCATACTACTTGAATTGACCTTACAATCCTCTCCCAAATATACTATTATCTTATCTCTCTCATATTAGGCCAATACTAAGCTTATATTTTCTCCCCCTCGTGATGATTATGATCTATCGTGAGCATCTTGACCATATAAGCTTTCAATTAAGCTCCGAGTGAAGAATATCCTTTAAAGCCCATGAAATTGAAATCAAAATCTTTTCTTTTCTCTTCTAATAAATTCATACATTTCTCCTTTATAAAACCAAAACATACTCCCCTAAAATAACCTATAAGCTCCCTCAAACCAACAAATATGATTGCTATCATCCTCGTGAAGGTTGAAAGAAACTTTTGTCATTATAAGATTCGTTGTAGTAGTCTTGCTTGTGAAAGGTAGAAATATTGTTGTTGTATGTTGTAGAAGATGAAATAGAAAATTATCAGAGTAAGAACCATCTTCCACATTAACCATGAAGTTCATACATCACAAGATCATGCTTTGAAAATTTCCGATGAAATATTTGAAAAATATGATCAAATCAATATCTCGATGATAAGGATGCGGAAATATGATCATAAAATCCAAATAAGCATTGATCTCGTGAACTTAGTGTTGTGTTACCCTGGGAAACACATAACCACTAGATCACATAGATTATCCAGATAACAACTAATTTGAATCACTTAAGCAATCATTAAACAATCATTTTCAAATAGTGACCTACGTTCAGCGTTGGCATGATGTTAGCACTGGTAGGATTTCCATTCGATCATTGTGAATACTATTTTATAGTATCACTCCAGAATGTTCCGGCAATGTCACATAGACATGCAATGTCACAAAGACATATATCATTGTACCTTTTGTATCATTGATGTTTAATACAAACGTACTTTTGTGTCCTAAAGATATTTCATTGAATATCAAATTGGCTCTAGACTCTTGTGCACTTTTAGTAAGCAAGGACTGGAGCAGAATGTCCTTTATTCAATACCAACATTCTCGGAATGAGAAGTCGATAGATTATGCGTTTAATCTCCGTGAGAATGAAACAAATACTTTTTGAGAAGTACTTGAGTGGCTAGGAGGGGTTGTGCATTTGCATCACTGGGTCCATGATGTCTACTTCAATACCAGAAATCAACGAATGAAATCCGATAGATTATGAGTTGACCCGGTTTCTATCCTAGTGTAGGAGAAACACCCTTCATCTTTTCTTATAAGCCTCTCACTTTTCAACTCCAACCTTTTCATTTTGCTTATCATTTGATTCTTCTTCATCATATTCTTGTCACTTTTGACAACTTTATCATTTTCGTTCATTCTTTTTCATTCAAAGCTTTATCTTATAAGGCCTTTTGGCATTCGAAACATGTTGATTTGCACCTCAAACTCCATCACCTAGACCTAACTTTCCTAAATTGGAAGGAAGACTCCGGGGTAGATCAATTCCGGTTCTGGAAGATCATAGGAGTATTTTGGGAGTAACTAAATCACACCGTGCAACTCAATCAACATACGCCAAGATAATTCCTTTAGAAAGAATGTCCGTGAAAACCATGATGAAAATCTGAAATCGTATCATGAGATTTTGATAATATCAAGAAAATGTAGAACAATCACTCTGTCTGTTTTTGTATGCGGTGGCATTTCTTTTCTTGCATACTTTTCTCTTTTTCTTTTCATGTGTTGTTCTTGCTTTTGAAGCACATGACATATACTTTCATTTTTTCAAGTATACGATTTCTCATTTCTCTCTTTCTATTTTTCTCTCACAAATCTCTCTTTCTGTTTTTCATCATTCTCACAAACATCATATGAAAAAGAAAATTTTGATCTTTAAAAGTTTTCAATCATTATAAAGACACTCCCCCTTAACATATGTCGAGAAACATTTTTAACATGAAGCTAAAAACGCAAAAATACAGATATGTGAAGGTGAAATGTAAAACAATTTTCCATTTCAGTTTCTTTCTGAAAACTTTTCAACAACATATACGGACACTCCCCCTCGAAAAATACCGTATTTTCAATAAAACCTTTATGAGGGAGTTCCTCTTTGCACTTCTGAGTCCTTTATTTCTTTAGACACTTTTCACAAAAAAATACATCGATTTGAAGACCTTTTAAAATTGATTTTATCTTGAAAGTACCACATTTTAAAATTCAAATCGATTGTAACTCATCAACTTGAGATCATTGACTTTTAAACAACTTGATTTTATCTTTTAAGTAGCACATAAAGATGTCTATTTTTGTATGCGGTGGCATTTCTTTTCTTGCATACTTTTCTCTTTTTCTTTTCATGTGTTGTTCTTGTTTTTGAAACACATGACATATACTTTCATTTTTTCAAGTATACGATTTCTCATTTCTCTCTTTCTATTTTTCTCTCACAAATCTATCTTTATGTTTTTTATCATTCTCACAAACATCATATGAAGAAGAAAATTTTGATCTTTAAAAATTTTCAATCATTATAAAGACACTCCCCCTTAACATATGCCGAGAAACATTTTTAACACGAAGCTAAAAACGCAAAAATACAGAAACATAAAGGTGAAATGTAAAATAATTTTCCATTTCCGTTTCTTTCTGAAAACTTTTCAACAACATATACGGACACTCCCCCTCGAAAAATACCATATTTTCAATAAAACCTTTATGAGGGAGTTCCTCTTTGCACTTCTGAGTCCTTTATTTCTTTAGAAACTTTTCACAAAGAGTACATCGATTTGAAGACCTTTTAAAATTGATATTATCTTGAAAGTACCACATTTTAAAATTTGAATCCATTGTAACTCAACAACTTGAGATCATTGACTTTTTAAAAGAAATTGATTTTATCTTTTAAGTACCACATAAAGATTTTGAAAAATATGTATCAATGACTCAAGTCAAAGAAGACTTCTCTTCTTTTTCAAAGATAGATGCACTGAAGCGTACACCTTCTTTTTCTTTAAAGCACGGGTTATGTACTGAAATGTACACAAGCCATCAAATGAAGCTCGGGTTCATATTGATAATGTATGAAAGCCATTATAAAACCCAAAAATCTTTTTTTAATAGAATTTGGTATAAAAGAAAGTCTTTTTGACTTTTCTGAAATTTTATGTAAAAGAAAATCTTTTTGTCTTTTCTAAATTTTATATAAAAGAAAATCTTTTTGTATTTTTCTAAAATTTGATAAAAGAAAAACTTTTTGTATTTTGTAAAAAAAATTATATAGAAGAAAAATATTTTTGTATTATTATTTTTTAATTTTCTTAAACTAAAAGATAAAATTTGAAGTTGCTATCAAATTAAACAACAACTTTTGGTATCCCACTTAAGCACGTTGCTAATGAGTTTACCATATTTAGAGAACCAAATGTAAGTTGCGTCAATTTGATGTATAGAGGTTAAATTCCAAGGAGATTTGAAACCCGGTGTTTCATTTTGAAATAGTTTTCTTGGAATCAACGGTGATTTAAAACTCTTCTTATTTGTCCATTTTGACTTATAAAACCATGATGTTTCATTAGGAGTTTTAAAACTTCTCAAAGGTGTAAACACCGTTTTAAAACCCGGTGTTTCATTCGGTGTTTTAACCCTTGAGTAAGACGAAGATTTCCATTTATTGTTGAATCTCGGTGTTTCATTTTGAAAAATTCTTTTTGAAATGAATGGAAACCTTACATCTTTCACTTTTTTCAAAACTAAATCATCATATTTACGCATTGAAAACATTTCACTTCTTGAATACTTAAACCGTTTGGAAATGTTTTCCTCCTTTCTTTTCCAAATTTGTTTTGAATTTTCATTTTTCTCATGAGTTTGAAAAGCGAATGTTTTGAAAGAATGTTGTTTCTTCTAATACTTCTTATCTTGTTGCAAAGAATAAGTAGTAAATTGAGAAACCTTTTTCGAAATCGGTTTTGAAGATTTACCCGTGTAAATCTTTTCTGAAACATTCACTTTTGGAATTGATTTTGTGAAAACTTGAGTAACAACATTTTTCTGTTTTATTGAATCAAACAATCTCTTGTAATGCATTTTTAAATCGTTGATCTCTTTTTTAAGTTTTTCACAATAAGTTTCATATTTCTCTTTCAACATATTGTATGATGTTCTCAAATCATTGTTTTCCTTTTGCAACGAAGTATAATTTTGAGATGCCAACTGCGATTTTAATAAAGCATTTTCTTTTTCAAGATTTGCAAAATACGTCTCAAATTTATCAGTTCTTATTGAAAGCTCTGTTTTGACATCATCAAAATCTTTAACTCGTTGTGCTAAAACCTTTTTCAACTTTGAAATCTTATTCTCAAACACCTTTTTCTCGTCATCAAAACGTTTCACTTTATTCCCCATTTCCTTTACATGTTCCAAATTCTTAGTCTCAATCGTTGAACTTCTAATGGAAATCTTTGAAACGTTTGATTCATATTCTTGCTCGATCATTTTAAACATTTTCTCAAGAGAATTATCATGTTTTAAAAACTTAAACTTTGTTTCAAGTCTTTGTTTTAAAACATCATTTGAAGCCACCAAATCATTATACTCTTTTTGCACCGAAGAAGACACTTTTTTCAGAAATTCATTTTTAGCCAAAAACATTGGTTTGTCTTCTTCAAAAAGAATGATTTGTTGTTTCATCTCTTGATCTGAAATATGAAGTTTCTCCATAAGTTCCGAAACTTGAGATTTCATTTGATCAATATCTTTTAACAACACAAATTCTTTAGTCTCATACACTTTTTCAAGATTATTCAACTCAGATTCTCTAGATTTTAGATCTTGATTTTCAATTTGCAAACTTTTTATTTCATCTTTTAAGCTCTTAATTTCTTTTAACGCAAAATATTTTTCATCTGAAGATCATACACCCAATTCTGTAGTTTCTTTTAATTGTGTTTGCAAACTCAAAATCAAATTCTTTTCTGAGTTATCTTGTATGTCATGAACTATTTCTGAATCAAACTCAGATGGTACCTCATGAAATATCTCACATTGTTCTTCCAACAATCACATTTTCTTATACTGAGCATTAATCATTTGATCTCTTTCTCTCAAAGTCTCTTCTGCAAGTGCACGTGCCTTAGATAGCTCTTCAACCGATAAATTCAAACTTTCGTTTACACTCTTAAGTTCCTCAAGTTGCACTTGAAGATTTTGATACATTGTACAATCAAGGACTTTTGACTTTAAAAGTTCATTTTCACTCTGAAGTTCTTTAACTTGCGCTCGAAGATTTTGAACCATTTTAAAATCAACAATCTTTGACTTCAGATGTTCATTTTCAGAATTCTTTTTACGTAGAAACTCTTTTAGCTTTGAAATTGTCGTTTGTTGAATCTTAAAAGTGTTATTCAGCTCAGCTAATTGACCACTCATCGTGTCAAGTGAATCCTCTTGTTCTTTAATCTTTTTAGTGTATTGTATGTCATTATCGTAAAGCGAAGAAAAAGTGATTATATATTTTTCGTTTTCTTTCTCAATTTTTTCACACTTTGCTTTATACGATTCGAGACTCAACTTATCCCAACTACTCATATACATGATGAACAAATCTGATACACTTGATTAATTGACTATGACTCACCCCACTCATTTCTGAAATCCTACAAAAAACTCTAATGATCAACCCGATAAACGCGCTCAATTAATCACCTCAAACTAACTTTTTTTTAACAAAATTATTGAAGCTCAAATAAAACCGTAAACAACAAAAATAATCCGAAAAAAAAATTGAACGGACCAAAATTAGAAACGATCTCGACTAATGTACCCGCAATTAAAATTGTATACAAAAATTATGTGAACCTTTTTTAATTTAAATTCTAACAAAAACTCTAACACTACAAATACACTTTATAATAAAAATAAAATTGACGCTAGAATGAAAAATGTGTTTAACTAGTACAAGGCCCAACTTTGTTATAACTAGAAATAGAAATGCAAATTGACACATAAAAAATATTCGGATAAAAACAATGAAAACCCAAGTATGTGAACTTAAAATTTCGGTATATAAACACTACCAGACCCAATTGAATTTCGATTGAAAATAAAATTCCAGCCCAATGGATGATAAAATTTTCGGAATGATAAAATCTATCAGGCCCAAGTAAAATTCTAACCCTAAAATCTTATATATAAAACCTAGTATGTGCTACTCTAACCCTTATCTCTCCACAAAAGATAAACACGCCTCCTTTTCTCTCTATCACTTCTCCGTCACAACCAAACCTATTCTCCCATTTGCAATCCATACATCCCTTATCCTCTTTATCAATACATGAACCACAACATATGAAACACAGTTGGTTTCTTGAAACCCATGAAGAGATATAAGTTGTTGTTCACACAGGTTGGTTTAATATCGTTTCTTGTTGTTTTCCTTTCCTTTTTCTTTAAAAACGAAACAAAAGAAAAGATATGAACCCTTTGTTCTTGTCTTTCGTATGGATTTTAGATATTTAATAGAAGCAACGATTCAACAAGATCTATGATGGATAAATGTTCTTACACAAAAAATCTTTAAAGATTGATACTTGTAAGAATGAATCTGAGATCTTTTATTATTTCGATTTGTTTGTTTTGTCCTTGTTTTTTTTCGTTTGTGATTGTTTAAACCGAAACAAAGGAATGGCTTGAACACTTGTTGTTCTTGACCTTTTTCTTTTATTTTCGAAAATCAAACAAAGAAGTTTTATGCTTCAAAAACAGTCAGATCTATGATGAAATCTTGTTCACTCACTAATAATCTTTGAAGGTTGGAACCAAAAGTGAACAAAAACTGAGATCTTTACTTGTTTATCTTTTTTGATTTACTGTTTGTGAAGACGTAATTGATGTTAGTTGATATGAGATTCGACTGTGTTGGCTTAGACTGATGTCTAGATGCTAGGCTTGCATGTGTCGAGATCAGATCTGTGATGATTAAAGTCTTGATGTATTTGGATCTTTTAAAGATCTTTGGTTTTATAGAAATACACACAAGATTATCTGAGATGTGTTTGAACCAAAGTTTTTTTTAATGTTTAGATCTGGATTAAAAAAAAGTGTATAGTTTTATTTTATAAAATGGTTAGATCGATTCCTTGTAAAAAAATGGTAGATCGTTTGCTTGTAAGATGAGTTGTTTGGTTTCAGCTTAGTTGGTAGATCGGTTTGTGCTATGAGGTAGATTGGTTGCTTCTTTGTGTAGTTGTTCGGTTCCTGCTTAATTGTTTAGATCGGTTTGTACTAGATTTGATTTGTTCGGTTCCTTTTTTTGATTTCCAGAAAAACGCGTGAAGACCAAAAATGCGTCTTTGACTTTGACCAAAAAGTCAAACTTGGTCAAAGTTTGTTACAATTTTGTTACAAATCAGTTACAACAAACTGTTTTCAGATCTTGAAAAAAATAAGCAGTTTTTAAGCAAATAAGAAGATTTAGAACCAGATAAGCATCGAAATAAGCACAAAATAAGCAGATTTAAAATAAGCTGTTTGAAGCAATAAGAAGCAGATCTAAAGCATTTGAGCACTGAATTAAGCAGAAAATAAGCAAATTTGACTTTTTAGCACAAGAATAAGCTGAAAGAAGTTAAATGTGAACTTAAAAACCAAAACTATAAAAATAAGCACAAGAATAATCCTGAAAATCTGACTGAATTAGAATAAGCACACAGAATAAGCATGAATAAGCTAAAACATGTCTAAAAAAGCTAACAGAATAAGCAACAATAAGCTAAAAAAGCTCGAAATAAGCAAAAAGCAGCCAGAATAAGCAGGAATTAAGCTAATTCAATCAAATGTTCTATTAAGCACAAATAAGCCTAACAATAAGCAATAAGCACACGAAATAAGCCTATACTAAACTGATAAACACTAAATAAGCAGAAATAAGCAAATTCTCAATCCTACAAACACATTCAAACACTAAAATAAGCACTAATCCGCAATCATTGGCTCTTGATACCACATATTAAGCATATAGATCTTGATTGATGACTAGTGTGTGAAAATGAAGGTGTAATTAGTGTGTGTGTTTAGAGAGAAAAATACCTAACTTGCCTTTTGATTAAAATGAAATTGTTACCCTTAACCTTGGCATAAATACTATTTATACCCCTTGGTTAACTATCCTTATTGAACTTTTCTAACTTGATACAAATAGTCCATGTACTTTATAATAGTGCTTACAAGTAGAACATTTCTTTATTTCTAACAAGAGGAACTCGAATGGCTGGGAAGGGTTGTGCATTGCATCACTGGGTCCATGATGTCGTCTTCAATATCAGAATTCATCTTTGTGAAAACCAATAGATTATGTATTGACCCGATTTCTGCCTAAAGTGTGTGGAGGGCTGCTTTCTTTTCATCCTTTATCCATACATTTCTTTTTCATTCTTCACCCCTTTCAATGCTTACCAAGACGTCATTACTAACACCTTATTGTGATTGTTCCAGTGTTAGCTCAATCTTAGTCGGCATTATTCTCTTATACTCATTCATCTCCAATCATACCTAAGGAATGTTATTTCTAACTATGGACTATTCATTTTCCTAATATAAGCATTATACTGTAGTATAACCATATTATAGTATTTGATGATACTCAATAGTTCAGAGGTGTATTGTTCTTTTTGTACCCTCACTGTATTTCGTGATTTATGTTTATTCCAAATATTTACTATGTATCTTATAGAATCTGACACAAAAGTATTATGATTAACTATGTATCTAATATAGAATAATAGTATCGAAGCAGAGAACGACGTATGGCATGACATGTACTTAAAAATACTACAAACTTAAGTAAAAAAGAAAAAAAAAAAATAAAAAAAATAAAGAAAAAAAAGATAAAAGAAAGAAAACAGAATGAAAAAAGATAACAGTAAAACAAAAAAGGAAGAAAAAAAAAAAGAAGCAATAAATCATACTCAAATTATCCGGCTCAAGTAGCACCATTAGATTTCACTTCTCGGGCAAGCCTAATCATATATTTCATAGATTCAAGTTTTCATCAATCATAGTAAGATTATAGTAAAGTGACGTAGGATTCCCTGAATACAACATTAAAAAAATATAGAAAAAGAAGAAGAAAAAAAAAAAAAAAAAAAAGAAAAAATAGAAAAAAAAAAGTAAAAAAAATAAAAGAAACAAAAAACCCCACCGCACCCACCCCTCAGCCGCCCCCACCCGCGCCCCACCCCAACCTCCCCCACTCCCACCCGGCACCCCCCCCCGCCCCCTCCCTCCCACCCCCCCACCTACCCCACACCCCCCCCCCCCCCCTCCCCCCCTGCCCCCTCCCCCTTCTGAGCCCTTCCCCCCCCCTCCACCCCCCTCCCACCCCCCCCCCCCCTCCCCCCCTCACCCTCTCCCCCCACCTCCCCCACCCCCACTCCGCTCCCCCGCCTCTCCCCCCCCCCCACCCCACCACCCCCCACGCCCCCCCACTGCCCCCCCATCCCCCCCCCCCCCCCCCACACACAGACTCCTCAATCAAACACACCTACCCCCCCTCTCTCCCCCCCATCCCTTCCCCTCCCCGCTCTCCGCCTCTCCCACCCCCCTCCCTCCCCCCCCATCCCGCCACCCCCCCCCTCCCTCCCCCCCCCCCCCCCCTCCCTACCCCCTCTCGGCACCCCCGCCACCCCCCCCCCCGTCCACTCTCTCCCCCACCCCCCCCCCCCCCCCCCACGCGGCACACCACCTGCCCCCTCACCCACCGCCCCACCACCTTCCCACCCCCCACTCCTCTTCAACCACCACCCCTCCTCACCCCACAGGCTCCTCCTCCACATCACTCCCCTCCCCCTCAGCTCCCCCCCGCCCCTCACCGCTCACCCCCACCAACCCCCTCCACTCACCCCCCACCCGACCGCTCCTCCACACAAGCATCATCGCTCAACTCAACTACCGAAACATGCCCCCAATGTCCAGCCTTCTCACACCATCCCATACCATACCCCCCCTAACGAAACAGTACCCAAGTTGGGGAGGTGCATCCCCAGCCATCGCGAACTATACCGAACGCCCAACACTCAACAGAATCGACGAACGGCATCGAACTCTATCGCCACCCATCACACATATCCCACCATACACTACTACACATACCAGTCCGACCCCAGACCCCCATACCCACCTCCCCCCCCCCCCCCCCACATGCGTGCCCGTCGACCCCCACCCCCGACCACCCCACCCCCACTCTGCCCCTACTCCCCCCCACCCCCCCCCCCCTCCCCCCAGCCCCCCCACCCACCTACCCACCACAACCCCCTCCATCCACAAATACCGTCTACACCTCACTTCCCTCATCCCCCAACCCTACACAAACCAAGCATGGAGCTACAATTACATCAACCCCGCATCCAACCCCACACAACAACTGAACACAAACAAGCAAATAACTCGCTCTACCCAAAACACCCACTCTTACAGGTCACGACACTCAATCAACCATCTACCCACCAACAAAACACCTCCCCCCCTGCCCAACCCCCCACCCCTCACTATAACCCTAAGACCCCTCCTAACCTCACCCACGCCCCACCATCTCCCCCCCACCACTCGACCCCCGTCCCCCCCCCCCCTACCCCCCCCCCCCTCCCCCCATCCCCGCCTCCCACCACGCGCCCCCCCACTCTCCCATCTCCCCCGGCACCCCTCAACTATCCCTCACGCCGCCTCTTTCCTCATCCCCCTCCGCCAACCACATGTCAATGCCCCTCCGCCATCACAATTGAACTTGCCAATCTCAGCCCTACTAGATCGAAAAAAGTATCAAAATCCGACACATCTCTCAAACTCAATTTACTCTACAAATGTCCTCACATGCCACCACGCGCACCCCACATCAAAAACCCCACACAAGCCGACCCCATCAACAGTCGATTATACATGTGGACACAACAGTCGCCTAGATGACCATCACACACCCACTCGGGTCAACACTCTCCAACCACACGTCAGATGACCCCTCACACTCATCCTATTTGGCTCTAACATTCATACTTCCTGCGAGACGATACTCCAATGCCAGATCGAACTAGCGTCATTCGCATCACACACCCAACGGCCGACAGTTACATGTATTAACAACAATCCTCTTAGCCGCCCCTAAAGGGAAAAACAAAAAAAATTCAAAACTTAAAATACCCACCCACCACCCCCCCCCAACCGACTCTCCCTCGCCTCGCCACCCCCACCACAACACTCACCGCTCCCCCCCGCCCACCCCCCGGTCGCCCGGGGGGTGGGGGGGCCCAACACCCACCCCCTCCACCCCCCCCCCCCCCAAGCCCCGCCTCCCCACTCCCCCCCCCTTTCCCTCCATTCCGTCCTCCCCCCTCCCCCCCCCCACCTCACCTAGTTCAACTTTAACTTCTCTGCCAATCAACACACGACCCCTAATTATACCAGTTCAACCCGCGCACCAGTAACGAGCAACACGACCCCACCATTCCACCATTTACGTAAACGCGATAGACCCCGCCAGTTAGTCAAGTACACTTAAAACCCTTCACATATACTTCCTCATCTTTAAATGTTTCCTGCAACGGCGAAAACAATACACTTGAATCGATCAAATAACAACACCCACCGCCGCCGAGGCGCTCGTCCCCACCCCTCCCCCAAAAGACCCACCCCCCCCCCCCCCCCCCTCGCCCACCTCACTCTCCCCACCCCGAAGCAACATCTATTCCAACACCTTGGAAAATCACTCACCACGCCGCTTCTCACAATTCTGCACACCCGCACCACCACACAATTAACATACTAAACAAACAAATCCCAGTCTAACTAGCATCTCATAATAAGCTTACCGCTCAAAATACAAATCATAACCAATAATGTCATAATCACCCATTAATCTAAAAGTTATGCCTGAAACAAAACGCAACATGTGGCATCAAAAAGGAGTGCAAAAACAAAAACACACCTCTCCCACGCCCCCCCATGTGCCCACCTCCCACCCACCCCCCCGCCACCCTCACACCTTCACCGTCGCCCGCCCCCCCCCATCCATCTCCATCCCCCCAACACTAACATACCAACTCCGCGCACGATCTCCACCACCCCCCTCCCCACCCCCTGCCTCTCCCCTAACCCCCCCCCCCCCAATTCACATCCCCCCGCGCCCCCCCCCCACCCCTCCCTCCCCCCCCCTCCCCCCCCCTCCCCCCCCCCCGCACTCCCCCCTCTCCCCCCTCACCCATCTCCCCCCCCCCCCCCCCCCCACCCCCCTCCCCCCCACTCACCCCCACTCCCCCCACACCCCACCCCTCCTCTCCAACCCCTCTCCCCAGCCCAACACCACCCCCCCCCCCCACAATCCAATCATCCTCTATATAGTCCCATCCATTATACCAACTAGATATATAAACGAGCTCCCCCTCCCCACCCTATCCCTTAATGATACAAAATTCCCTAGTTCCCCCAAACGCCTGGCGAACAATACACTAACACCCCTAGTCGAATAACAAACCAAATTAGACCCAATATCTACACTTGTATACAAATAGTCCATGTACTTTATACTACGATCAAACAAGTAACCAAAAAAAAAAAACCAAAGACATTTCTCTATTATCTATCCAAGATGAACTCTGAATGGCTGGAAGGGTGATCATTGCATCACTGGTCCATGATGTCTCTTCAATAATCAAATTCATCTTTTGTGAAAACCAAAGATTATGTATTGACCCAATTTCTGCCTAAAGTGTGTGGAGGGCTGCTTTCTTTTCATCCTTTATCCATACATTTCTTTTTCATTCTTCACCCCTTTCAATGCTTACCAAGACGTCATTACTAACACCTTATTGTGATTGTTCCAGTGTTAGCTCAATCTTAGTCGGCATTATTCTCTTATACTCATTCATCTCCAATCATACCTAAGGAATGTTATTTCTAACTATGGATTGTCCTTCGGTAGACCCCTCCGGTTCTGGTTGGATCATAGGACTAATACCTAACCTAACCACCTTATGAATTCAGAATCGTCATGAATTAAGATGTTGTTGGGTACGAGATCGTAACCTTAAAACCTTTTCCGAAGAGTATAAACAGCATTTTGAGTCTTTTAGATCACTTATTATTTTCAAGATCATATTTTAATTACATTTATCCCTTTATTATAAATACTAATTCACTTAGTTTTTGAAATACCTTGTGATTAAAATTTGTCATGAAAGTTCTTTGGAGAAAACATATTAGCATGAATTATATGGAACATTAACGTGCTCCCCCACAATTTTACATATGTTTGACAAAAAAAAATGATACCAATTTGTAAAATGAATATAAATTAAGGGTTAGCATTGTTAAGCACACAATTTTGAAAGATTATGAATTTTTATTGAAGAATTCTTGAAAAATTATGCTCAACGACTAAATCATCTTATAACTTTCAATATATTTAGTAGTCATTATTATTACAGATTTGTTATTAAGAGATTTTTGATAATGTTTTGAATACATAAAAATTGTCATGTTATGATGTATCCAAAATCATTAAATCTTTGTTTTTCGAAAAACTCCCCTCAAACATTGACTCATTTTAAAAATGACACCAACTGTAAAAGAATTGTCTTGTAAAACTTTATGAGGGATGGAGTGTTGACACATAATTTTGAAAGATTTTAAATTGTCATTGAGAAATTCTTGAAAAATTGTGTTCAACATTTTGAAAAACATCATGTTAGAAGACTTCTCTTCTAACGCTAAGGATGAGCGCACATAAGCGTACACCCTCCTTTGTCGTTCGGGTCCGAGTTGCAATCGGAGAACAATTACAAGTCATAAAGAAAAATAGAAATGACATGTTTTGAAAGCATTTGAAACTCTTGCTCGAACTTTATTTACAAGGCCGTGTCGAGTGTTTAATCAGTCATTTCTAGGTACGTAAATGTTATCAGATTCCAAGAGACATTCTAAAGCTTCTTTTTAAAATTTTTGAAATTTCTGATTTTGGTTTTCTTTTGAATTTTATATTTTTATATTTTTGTATTTGGTTTTATAGGTTTTAAATTTTATATACAAAAATTAAAATAAAATAAAATCAAAAAGTAAGTAAACATCGTATCCCCTGGGACGGTCTAGTAGATATCTCTTGTATCAAAGTTGTCCCATGTAACGTTGGTCTCCTAGATATCACATTTTCTTTTATGCACGCCTTGATTCTTTCTTTCTTTAGATTGGAAGGAGTACTTGCACTAAAATTAAGATTTTGTTCCTCCTGAACATTTTTAGATGTACCTGCACTTGAATCAAGAGTTTGTATGCATTCATGAAGATTAGTGATATCTGTATTATAACCATGTGGGGGTTCACTGTCAACCTTGGTTGTGCAAGATTTAAATATCTTTCCTATAGGAATCCACGTAAGACCAAGAGTTTTGAAATTTTCTCGTCGGTTTCCACCTAAGACAAGATCTAGGAGTCATTGTTTTCTCATGCACAACGGAAGTCTTTTTTATTGAAAATTTATGTCCTTTTGAGATCTGTCTTTTTGGTTTCTTTGTAACACTTATTTGCTCTACGGGTTTGTTTATGTTCATTGTCTTATTGGATGGAACCTTAGCACGCGAGTTGACTTCATTCAGGAATTTTGTTACACAATGAGATTTGCATTAAAGACACATTTCTGACATGTCGAGCAAACAAAATGTTTTGAGTCAGAAAAATTTCTAGAATTCCTAGAGTGTTCTGCTATGGGCACAGTCTTTCTCGTTACGTAACTAGTCTTAGATGCAGGCCAATTCCTAGACTTTTGGTTATTGATCTTAGGTTTTAGTTTGCTACCATTAGCTGTGCTTTGTGATCTAGCAGAAGGCATCACACTAGGTCTTGAATTCCTATTTCTTTCTTGTGTCTTTTTCTTAGCTTCCTCTAGATAGTAATTATGAACTATGCCATTTGAACTAAATCTTGGCATGTTCTTTGAACTATTCCTTGATTCGCTAGATGCAATCACGTGATGAGGTTTTGCAGAGGCATATTCTCTTTCCTTAGGCAAATAATGTGTAGTAACTGGTTTTGACAAATCGTTATTCACATCAATTTGGGAGGCAAACCATGATTTTGAAATTCTAGGTCGTTCAGACTTAAACGCAGTCGGTTGTCTAACAACTGATTGGTTTTTATGTGGTTGTAAAACCGGTTTCCCCAAGATTGATGTTCTTACAAACTTAGTATTCACACTATTCCCTGATAGTTTCCTTAACTTATTTTTTAATGCTGCAATTGCAAACCCTTTTTTCTGTAGTTGAGCTTTGAATTCATCATTTTTAGCAATCAAAGAAGTTGTTTGTTCTATAGTCTTAGTTCTCGTTACTTTGATAGAATCATACAGATCTTTGTAATGCTTTTTCAAAGTCTTATTTTCCTTAAGTAATTTAGCCACTTTATGTTCTAATTCGACGTTTATTGTTTCAATTACATCTATGTCATGTTTAACCTTGGCTTCATTACATTTTACATTTGAAAATTGACCATGTTGCCCTTCTTTTAAAGCTTGATTTTGATATATAAGTTCAAGAGCAATACAATGTGCTTCCATTCTTAAAAAATCTTTTTGAAATTAGGCAACGGTATTTTTGAGACAAATATTTTTAGATTCGAGAGATTGATTTGAGAGTTCAGTTGTCTGGTTATCAGTTAATGTAGCAGACAAAGGACGTGTGTCATGACATTGTTCAGCATTCTAGTCAACCTCTCATTCATTATTGAATTCAGGTTGCTCAGTATGCTGTTGTCCTGTAGCAAATACATATGAACACAATCAATAGTTCCTCACCAATGTCTCTTCATCATATATGGGTTGGATATCTGCATCATCAGCATGTGCATCATTCCCTGATCTGCTGCTTGTATCTTGCTCTACTGATTCTGTCCCACTGCTTTTTGTGTCAACCAAATTAGCATCCAATGCTTTACTCGTTTCAACCTTTTCCTTTGTTGTCTGCATCTGTCTTTCATTCACCCTGCTATCATACTCTCTTTTATGAAGTGCTCTTTTTCCAATCAACTTTTTAACATATTCCATGTGTTGGATTAGTGTATCATGGAATTCTCGAATCTCGAGTTGAGTGTATTGTAGAAAGTAGTTGCGTGTCATTACAACATATTCATCATCCAAATAAATCCGTGACTTGATGAACATCTGAAACTGTGTCTCGAGTAATTTAAAAGCAACCATGGATCCAATCTCTTGAAATTCTTCGTTGTCAAGTTGCTTTTCTAGTTGATCCATGTTTAGGAACAATGTGCTTGTGAAAGTCTCTACATCTTGACCAAAGAGTGTCGCAAATGCGCGTTTGAATCCACACTCAATTCGAGTTCCATTTAAGTCGTTGTTTGAAAGAAGCTTGAGGTGTGAATGAAGTTGTCAAAAAGATACCATGCAACTCTTTATTGCTTTGTCTTGAATTTGTTGCATTTGTTGTTCTTTCAAATTAGAAAACGAAGATAAAGTATCTTTCGTTTCTATTTTATCGTGAATTGTGAAGTGAAAATGATTTTTAGGATCTTAAGCAGGTAAAGTGATTATTGTTGTGGATTGAATTCAATTAATGTTCACGGGATTTTACAAATCTATGATTTAAACCAAGAAAAGAATAATCTTTTACGGGATTTTACAAAATCAAAAAGAAACCGTGAAAGAATGATTAATTGTTGTTGGTGAAATCGTTGTTGTAATTGAAGTACTTGAACTTTTTTTAACAATTGATGAGCTTAAAACGACGAACGATGCACAAACTTTCAACTTAAAATGCGTAACGGTTGATTAAAACTCAAATAAGGACTAACGGTGTAATAACGATTCACGTTGAAGGACTAATGGGCTGAAATGTAGCAATTAAGGACTAACGGTGTAACGTTATTTTAACAAGGATGGTTATTAAACAAGGAAGGACTAACGATGTAATTGTAGTAGGTGCTCAAGGACTGCATGTGACATTTCCCTACCATTCTTTTCATCTTTTTCGTTTGAATTCTAGGTTTGACTACGTTTTTTGAATTTTGTCTTACGATCTCATACGGTAATCGTCGGTAACATGTGAATATACCACGTTGATCAAAGCATCACGATCACAACGGTAGTCGTTAGAAATCTCGTAATGAATCATCACTCGAAACTGAAAACCCAAAAACGAATTAAAACAATTATAGTTTCCTCTTGTTTGCTTGTTTAATCGCCTTGTATGTGAAATTGTTAAACCGTCTTCTTTGTGAAATTGTTAAACCGTCTTCTTTGTGAAATTTTTAAACCTCCTCTTAAAGACGGTTGTTAAACCGCCTCGTACACAATCTGTTAACCCGCCTCGTACACGAACTTGTTAAACCGCCTTTGTCAAGAATTGTTAAACCACCTTCTTGAATGAAATTGTTAAACAGCCTCGTGAATGAAATTGTTAAACAGCCTTGTGAATGAAATTGTTAAACAGCCTCGTGAAGAACTTGTTAAGCAGCTTCGTGAAGATAGTTGTTAAACAACCTCGTGAAGATAGTTGTTAAACAGCCTTGTGAAGATAGTTGTTAAACAGCCTCATGCTACAAGATTGTTAAACCGCCTTGACAAAAAATCAAAATCGTACTATCGTCCTTGTCTTTGTCTTCTAGCATAACCAACAAAAACTGTCCTTTGAAGCTTAAAAAATGGATCTGTGTCTCTTGGATTGATGACATATAATGGGCATACTAGGCTTCTGGGCTTGGGCTGTACCGTCACAATTGGGCCTCGGCCCAACTAAAATCAATAACAAATACAACGAGCCAATATTAAGCCCGGGACTACACCGGCACGGCTCGAGTATGACAAGACGGACGCGGACCGCTTCCGTAGGACGCCCGCGAAAGAGTGTCCGAATCCGCAAGCAAGCGATTAGCGTGGACCCTTGCCCGACAAGGGCCCCACTCTGGCCATTAACGAAGCAGGCGAAATATTACGAAAACCTAGTATTTCTCTCACCTATAAATAGGACCTCTGTCACATCAAAAGGTACGATATTCATTCTTATTCATATACACACACATACTCTGATATTCTCTGACAAAAATGTGTACTTACTCTCACGTCGGAGTCTAACCGTGGGGTCCGTCCCCACGGTAAGACTAACGGTTTGCCTCTATTTATGCAAGGAATTCAGATCATTACTTGGTTTAGTAGAAGATCCAACTCATCGGCCCAACCCGATAATGACCTCAGATACATATCTTTAGCCCATAACGTATTTTGTACTAACATAGATGTTTCAAACCGTGTAGACCACCAAAAAAATAAGCCAACTCAAGGAACAAACAAATAAGTTAATCAAAAAGCCTTAAAACTCTTAAATAAGTTTTTTACCACTTAATAAGCCGAGAGAAATAAGCTATGGTTTAAGAAAGCTTCAATAAGCTCTAACTAGGCTGTTGTGAGTTTTAAGTTTCCAAATTTAGAGCTTTTAAGTGCTAAACCAAAAAAAACTCAAAACAAACTAGAAATAAGCTACGAAGAGTTAAGCTGAAAATAAACTTGTAGACAAAAATAAGCCACACACAATAATGTATCTAGATTACTTTTTAGGTATCACTAGACCCAGTTGAATGATAGCTCGCATATTCAAACACATAAACAAGTATGAGGTGATAAACATAATTAAACAATCAACGATAAATTAAAAAATCAATTTTTAAAACAAACCAAACATTGAACTTTCATTAAGATAGCTAGTACCCGAGGTTATTAGCCCACAACCATTGTAATTATACAAGCGTAATCAAACAATTGAAATCGAACGATTAAGAGAGTAAAAATTACATGATGTCTTTTATGGATTCATGATCAATGCTTGACCTTGGTGGCTGATCTTCGCTTCTAAAATTCGTCTTTAGTGAGTATGGTATAAAGAATATGATATTGCACACTGAAAACTCATTTTTTGTGTCTTCTATTTATAGTGTCTAAAAAAGACTCGATACGCCGTATCTAGCAAGGTTGATACGGCGTATTAGGCTGGATTCCTTAGAGTGCACGCTACGTTCGTAATAAATCTTTGATATCATTCCCAATTTACTTAATTTACTGTATCTTGAATATTTATCTTCATGGATACAGTGTATGTAGACAGAGTGAATACGCCGTATTAGGAATTGGTCAAACGCGTTTTCTTGTGAAGTCTTGGCGCAGATACGCCGTATCTCTTTAGTTGGATACAGCGTATTGATGGAATTTCAGCAATCTTCAAATATCTTTGTTTTAGCTTTAAATTATGCGCCTTTTAGCATGTCTACACAAAACACTCCTGAATTACTGCATTTATCAACTTTAAAGCAATTAAGTACCAAATAATGCAATAATTATATAAAAGTGGGAAAAACAGATGGGATAAATGATATAATAAAGTGACGTTATTTGATGTCATCTATGACGTACCCTCTCTTTCGGCTCGAAGGCCTCCCCTTCGAGCTTGAATGGGATCTTCTCCTAATTGTACTTTGAAACCTTCTAATAGTTTCGAGTATTATAAAACTGTCTTCGAGACAGTTACCAGTTTGGGAATTCGCCACGCGAAGGCCCCAAACCCTTCGCGGTCAGGCCTTTAACGAAACTAGGATAAAGGTCAGATGTTTAAGTCAAACACCTACGATCTCCCTCTCTACAAAAGATTTCCCGCCAACGTAGAGAATGTGGTATAAAGTTCCTGCAATCACCCCTTAAAACGTAGGATACCCCCACGATCATCGGCTTTTGTGCTAGGCCTCATCCCATCCTATTTCTACACATATAAGTAGATGGAAATGTCTCCAGGTATGACTAAGACTTTCACACACCTATACATACTTACATACTTACTTTACATCATAAAAGCACATACTTACTCTCACGGAGAAGGTGATTCGCAGGGACACCCCCTGCGCTTCACTTAACCTAGTGTTTCTATTTGTGTTGACACATGTTATCCAAGACTTGGCAATCCTTCAAGCATCCTAAGAACTCTTCGATTACATCAAAGCCTGATCGTGCCCATATTTGCACAATCAACAACCCAAAAGTCAAGCGAACAAATCTGTTGCAACACCCTCTAAGAAAACAGTTGCATCAGAATCTACTATCCAGAAATCTAAAAGTTACTATAGGATGCTTTATGAGAAAACTAAGAAGGCATGGAAATGGTGGATAGCACAACAATGCACATCAGGATATAAATGGGTTCCCAAGACAAAAATGAAATGGGTGCCTAAAGTTAGGAAAGAAGATGTGCACACAAGTATTAGTCCAATAATAGATAATGCATCTAGGATAACTAATGTCTTAAAAATCACAAATACTTTAGGATCTAATTTGTCAAGTGTTCCATCGTCCTCTAATTCTCTTGCAGATTATTCAACTCATCTTATTCACTGTTGACTCTAGATGCACAAAGCATATGACGGGCAATCTAAAGCTGCTGTGCAATTTTGTTGAAAAATATTTGGGTACCGTTCGTTATGGAAATGATCAATTTGATCTAATTCTTAGATACGGGGATTTGGTTCAAGGAAATATCAAGATCAACAGGATTTATTATTTCGAAGGCCTGAATCACAATCTCTTCTCGGTTGGTCAATTTTGTGATGTGGATTTGGAGGTTGCTTTTCGAAAATCTACTTGTTTAGTTAGAGATCTTCAAGGAAACGATTTACTCACTGGTAATCGTAGATCTGATCTCTGTATAATTTCTCTTCAAGAAACCACTTCATCAACTCCAATCTGTTTCATGGCTAAAGCCTCACCAACTCAAGCATGGTTATGGCATCGAAGACTTTCGCATCTTAACTTCGACTACATCAACTTGCTTTCAAAGAAGGATATCGTGATTGGTTTACCAAATCTAAAATATGTCAAGGATCAACTATGTTACTCTTGTGAAGTGAGTAAAGCAGAAAGAAGTTCATTCAAGACAAAGGTTGTTCCAAGTTCAAAAGGATTGCTAAATTTGCTTCATATGGACTTAGGTGGTCCTATGCGTATTAAAAGCACAAATGGGAAAAAATACATTTTGGTAATTGTTGACGTCTACTCCTGATATACTTGAACTCTATTTCTACGATCCAAGGATGAAACACCAGAAGTTCTAAAAGATTTTCTCAAGATGATTCAACGCAATCTTTAGGCTCAAGTGATTTATGTTTGATCTAATAGAGGAACAGAGTTATTAAACAAGACACTCCATGCATATTTCAAAGAAGAAGGAATTAAGCATCAAACATCTACTCCTCGAACACCTGAACAAAATGGCATTGTTGAAAGACGAAACCGTACTCTGGTTAAGGCTACTCGAATGATGCTTTCAGCTTCTAAACTTCCTTTGTTCTTTTGGGCTGAAGCAATTGCAACCGTATACTATACTTAAAACAGATCAATTATAATCCCGACAAATGAGAAGACTGAATATCACATCATCAATGACAGAAAACCTTCAATCAGACACCTTCACATCTTTCGTTGCACCTGTTACTTAACCAGAGATGGTGAAAATCTTGACAAGATGAAAGAAAAAAGGGATCCATGCATTCTGGTAGGATACTCCACTCAATCTAAGGGATATTAAGTTTACAACAAGAGAACCCGATTGATAGTTGAATCCATACATATTAAATTTGATGAAATCAAAGAGATGATAGAGACTTCTGTTGATAATAACACTTTAGGCCTCGCTCTCCAACGACAAAAGGTGTCAGACTATGACAACTTTGGCCCCACGCCCTAACTATAAAATGTTTCTCCTTTAGCAGATACAACAGCTCCATCACAACAAGAGTTGGATCTTTTATTTGGTCCTCTGTACGATGAATTCTTCACAATAGGTACCTCAAGTGTCACTAAGTCTTCTTCTCCCATCGATAATTATAAACAACAAGACAAACCACCTACAACAAATATTCAATCTTCATCAGAACCAATCACTCCAACTACAACTGTCGCTGATGAGGAAAACAACACCGATAATCAAGCAACAATTCAAGTAAACAATGCACATGTTGACGACAACAAATTTTACAACGTCTTTAGTACACCGGTATGCGAAGAAGTAGAGTCATCCTCTCGCTATGTTGATCCGTCAAATATGCACACATTCTACCAACCTTATCAATCTGAACACCAATGGACAAAAGATCACCCACTATCTCAAGTTCGTAGAAATCCATCCGAGCCAATACAAACAAGACGACAACTTGTAACAGATCCTGAAATATGTATGTTCGCACTCATCGTGAGTATTGCTGAACCGATAAACATTAAGGAGGCAATGGCTGATTCAGCATGGATAGAGGCAATGCAGGAAGAGCTTCACCAATTTGACAAACTACAAGTTTAGGAACTCGTCGACAAACCCTTTGGCAAGACTGTAATCAAGCTAAAGTGGTTATGGAAGAACAAAAAGGATGTAGATCAAACTATAATTCGCAATAAGGCACGACTTATAGCTAAGGGATATGCTCAGGAAGAAGGTATTGGTTTCGAAGAATCATTTGCTCCAGTTGCTCGCTTAGAAGCTGTTCGGATTTTCGTTGCCTATGCCGTACACAAGTCTTTTCCAATCTATGAGATGGATGTCAAAATGACTTTTCTTAATGGTCCACTGAAGGAGGAGGTTTATGTTGCACAACCAGATGGGTTCATTGATCTTGATCATCAAGAAAAAGTTTAATGTCTAAGGAAAGCTCTATATGGATTGAAGCAAGCTCCGAGAGCCTGGTATGATGAACTCTCAAATTTCCTGATGTCCAAAGGTTTTACTAAAGGTACCATTGACCCTACTCTATTCATGATAAGATACAAGGAGGACCTTCTACTTGTGCAAATTTACGTCAATGACATTATTTTCGGGTCTACAAACCCTAAATATTCTAAGAAGATTGAAAAACTAATGCACATTAGATTTGAGATGTCCTTAATGGGGGAAATGAAATTCTTTTTAGGACTTTAGATCCACTAATCCCCACGAGGTATCTTTTTCAACCAGGCCAAGTACGCTTTAGCAATACTTCAAAAACATGGTATGGATAAATGTGATAGCGTTGGTACACAAATGGCTATTAAACCTAAACTGGATGCAGACTTGAGTGGAAAACTCATAGACCAAACAAACTATTATAGTATGATCGGGTCACTCATGTATCTGACATCTAGTAGACCAAACATAGTGCAAGCAGTATGTTATTCTGCACATTATCAAGCAAGGCCAACTGAAAAACACCTCAACGAGGTTAAAAGGATCTTTCGATACTTAAAGGGTACCATTAATATGGGACTCTAGTATCCGAAGGATTCTAGCTTTGAACTAACCGCTTTTTCAGATGTCGATCATCCTGGATGTCTTGATACTCGCAAAAGCACTTCTGGAGGAATACAGTTCCTAGGTGATAAGTTAGTCAGCTGGATGTGAAAGAAGCAGGACTGCACTGCAATGTCATCAGCAGAACCAGAGTACGTGGCGTTATCTGCAAGCTGTGCTCAAGTAATGTGGATGAGGACACAGCTTAAGGATTATGTCTTCAACTACAACAAAATACCATTTTATTATGACTCTTAATCAGCCATAGCAATCTCATGCAACCCCGTGCAGCACTCCCGTACCAAGCACATCCATACTCGATATCACTTTATTAAGGAACGGGTTAAACATGCTATAATTGAACTATATTTTGTCAGAACTGAATACCAATTAGCTGACATGTTTACTAAACCTTACCTGAAGATAGGTTTTAGTATCTTGTTAGACGAATTGGTATGAGATGTTTAAATCTAGCAGAACTGGAGGTTCTGGCAAATGAATCTTCTTGATATATTCTTTAAACATCGACTTGTAAATATTTTTAAGAAAAGCAAAATAAAAAAATATAAAATTTCTAAAAGAAAATACAAAATCAAAAAATCAAGAATTTCCAAAAAGAATCTTCTCGACATGTCTCTTGGAATCGATAACATTTACGTACCTAGAAATGTCGATTAATATTGACACGGGTGTATAAGTGAAGTTCGAGAAAGAGTTTAAATGCTTTCAAAACATGTCATTTCTAATTTTTCTTTATGGCTTATGTGCAAATATCAGTACATAACCTGGACTTCAAATAAAACAAAGTTTATCACTAAAGATAACTTATCCTAACAACGAAAAAATCAACTTTTCTCGGTCTTGAGCTGTTCATACAAGACATTCAAAGTTATGAGCTTAAGAAAAAGGATAGTGTACGCATAAGTGCACTTACCCTTAGAGTTAGAAGAGAAGTCTTCTAACATGTGTTTTTCAAAGAGTTGAACACAATTTTTCAAGAATTTCTCAATGACAATTCAAAATCTTTCAAAATTATGTGTTCAACACTCCTTCCCTCACAGTGTTTTAAAAGACGACAATATTACAATTGCTTCTTTTTTGAGGGGGGGGGTTTGAAAAACAAAGTTTTAATGATTTTGGATACATCATCTTGTTAGCCTTAATTTTATATAAGTCGAACAAGAATGTTATCGGTCTTATTAGTCATAATTAGTCTTGTTAAGTAGACAATTCAATAGAAATTAATAGTTATAAGATGACTATGTGTTCAACCTCATTTTATATCAATTTACACTGGGTATTATTGTTATTGGTGTCATAACTTATGTAAATTGAGGGGGAGCAAGATGAAACAGTTCCAAATAATTCATGCTTCGCTTCATCATTTTTTCCCCATGGACTTTTCAAGAAAATTTTAATCACCAGTATTTCAAATCTAAGTGACCTTAGGATGATTCAACAAATTTTTAGAATAAGAGGTGACTAGAATTGTAAATTTAAATAGGTATCATGATGTGAGGAGAAAATAATAAATGTACTCATCATTGAACCTCAACTTTCCCCATGGTATTTCAAGACAAATTTTAATCACAAAGTATTTCAAAAACTAAGTGAATTAGTATTTAAAATAAGGGGAGAAATGTATTTAAAATGTGATCTTGAAAATAATAAGTGATCTTATCGACTCAAAGTGCTTGATACTCTTCGAAAAAGGTTTTATGGTTACGATCTCATACCCTACAACATCTTATTTCACGACGATTCTGAAGTCATAAGGTGGTAAGGTTAGGTATTTGTCCTATGATCCAACCAGAACCGGAGGGATCTACCCAAGGACACTCCATAGTTAGAAATAGCAGTCCTTAGGTATGATTGGAGATGAATGTGTATAAGGGAAGAATGCCGACTAAGATTGAGCTAACACTGGAACAATCACAACAAGGTGTTAGTAATGACGTCTTGGTAAGCATTGAAGGGGTTGAAGAATGAAAAAGAAATGTATGGATAAAGGGTCTAAAGAAAGAATCCCTCCACACAACTTAGGCAGAAACCGGGTCAATACATATGCTGTCAGAATCACAATGTTGATTGCTGACATTGAAGACGACATCATGGACCCAGTGATGCAATGCACAACCCTTTCCCAGCCATTCGGGTTTCTCTTAAAAGAAACTTGTCTCATTTGTCACGGAGATACACACGACTTCTATTGACTTTCTCACTCCGAGTTAGTTGATATTGAATAGGTGGCAGTCTGCTCCAGCCTCCGATTACTAAAAACCAAAACGCACTAATCGAGTCTAGAGCCAAGAGATCATCAAATAAATCTCATTAGGACACATTCCATGACAAACACTTGTTGAACATCATTAAGTTCACAAGTTGTTAACAAGAGTCCTACGCATTATCCTTGTGATTTTGCCAGAACATTCAGAGTGATACTCTTTAGTATTCATAATGACGAATGGAAATCCTGCTTGAGCCAGCATCAAACAAGCTCTTGGTAGGTGACTTGCGAGATTCTATATGAATCAAACTTGTGTCAACTGGAAAGAAACGATGGTGCGATTCAATGTGAATCAAACTTGTTCTAGGAAATGAATTGACGGCTTAATCAGAAAGATAGTAACTATCTGATTCACTCTTACCGTGTTGTCTGCTTTGAGACGTTCCGGTAATGAGAACAAGCAAGCATGGTAAATCTAATACATCTGTGTTAGAAGACCCTACGCTTTGAGCTGGAAACCCTGTCAAGGAGATTCTTTGAATCTACCTGATCACAGGTACAGTATTTATACTGTAAAACGGTCCTACGAAACCGAAGGTTAATCTAACCAAATCCGGACGAATGACAAAGCCATATTCGTCCACACGCTTTATTGCTAACTGTTTTATTTCAGGATACATAAAGATGGAGATGGTGATGCCTCATTCCAGCTGAAGTCGGATTCATTACCACATGCTCATGCTCAATCTACAAAGACATTCTATAAGCATCAAGATTCAAGAATCATGAAAGCTCAAGAATTAAAGACAAAGACTTCCGCACAAACTCTGATATACAAGATCTTCCTTCAAAGATATCAAGTCTATCAAGGGAGATTGTTAGCAAGCTTTCAAGATGATGCAAAGTATGAGCATGTTGGTCAAGACACAAGATCGCAAGGTGGCAAAGACGATCAAGAAGCAAGGAAAAGATTTAAAGATCTCGGACATAAAGACGAAGTCGAAAGACAATGACAAAGGCTCAAGATCAAAGATCACAAAGCATGAAGGAACAAGCCTACAACGAATTCAGAGACCAAGACCACAAGATCTTAACGACAAAAGCAATCTCATTAATCTCATGAAGGAGTGTCACAATGAACTCACTTCGGGGGAGATTGTTAGCCTCAAAATATTGAGTCGAACAATGGAAGTTCGTTCATTATATTAGGTCTCGGTCACTTAATTAATTATACGTTGTAATAGGCTAGAAGGGTAAACGGGCTCGTAAATGTAAGCTAATATTGTATGTGTATCGGGCTAAAGCCCAAGTCAATCCCGAGCCCGGCCCAAGTAAAAGCCCACATGACCCATGTAGTTGTGTAGGGTATATATACCATTTTCCTCTATCGAAAATGGAGTTGATTCTTGTTAATTCTCATTTGTAATTTTGCAAGTAATCATCCATCTTTTTCTTCTCTTTAAATTTCTTCCACATTTCTTCTCATCTTATTTTTCTTGTTTCAATAATGAAGTGAAGGTGATATTGGGTTCCGACATCATCTCCCTTTCTTCCAAAATAATCTACTATTTGTCACGGAAAGGTTAGATGCAAATCTAATACCCTTCCAAGTAGGTTTGACAACTTAAATATTTCATCTAAAATATTCAAGTATCTTTAACTTGCAATCGTAAACGTTAAAGGTCATATTCAAAAATCCCTATTTTAGCCTTTTAACAACATTAGTTAAAACACTCACCATTTCTCTTCGACGAAAACATTCTTTCTCTTCGATAAAACATTCTTTGTATTCGACGAAAACACTCTTTGTCTTTTGATCACACATCTTTCTTCTCACTCAACCACGCCTCTTCAACCATAGAGATGGCTAATCCCTTTCCTCCACTATTTCCGCTACCACCTTTAATACAATCATATACCTTCTCGTGTGATTTTTCTATGAATATTCGCAATGCTCGATAGGAGCTACATAACTTTGTGAGTGTAGTTTATCGTATGTAAACCACAATCTGTCTTGACATTGTCAAGCTCGTCGCCTCTATCTTCGTTTGTTTTCTTATTTTTTATTATTATTTTCGCGTACGAAACACACCGAAGATACGTCATCATTTCCTTCGGGACAATGTCCAAAAGGAAACATCTTCATCGAAAAGGTGGCGTCTGAAGATAACATTGCCGACATCCTTTCTTTACCCCTCAAATGTGAATCACTAAATTATCTTCGTCTTGGTCTAGGATGATAGAACACATTCCGTAAATCTTTTTGTTCTTTTCTACTAGTCTCGATTCTAGTCTATTCTCCATTCCGTGTCGTGATAACTTAATTACTTCATCCGAAGTATTTAAGCATTTTTAATTGGTTGAATGCAAATTAAAATGTCACTCCCTTTACAAAATTTGTCAAAAAAACCAAGCCTTATCCTGTTGGCGGTCCGGCGGCTCCCAGAACTATTCTGGCATCCCCCAGATATATCTGGGACCGTCGGCAGTAACTTGTAGTACCATTCATTTTATTTTTCATAACCTAACATTTTCTCTCTTTTGCTACGAGATGAGGTCTACTATACACCCAAACATATACCCAATATCTCTCTATAGATCAATAGGTCATTCTTATATTCCAACTCTCGTAAGCATCGTTGCTTATGTTGTCTATAGTCAAGTGAATTTCATCATGAAATGTCACACCTCGTCAGCGACGAAAACACAGGAATGTGACGTAATGATCAATCATAACACAAGATACAAAATAAAGAAATCTAAAATGCATAAATAAAAGGTGTCATGATGACCATCAACCTCAATACATCCTTGAGTGATGTCCCAAATCAAGAACACAACACATAGTCGCCAATTATTACTAACTTAAGCCCTCGCAGGGGTCCATTCAATTTTATCCTCAATCCTCAAGAAAACCAAATCCAAAACGTACATCAACTGCAAGACTTTTCAAACAAGATTCCTACATGATTCTTTAAAGTCTGCTTCAAGCACCATACTCTAACGATCATTAACATCACCTGAAAATGATACTCAAAAACGTCAACAATAATGTTCGTGAGCTCGTAGGTTTTGACTCAAAACCCAGTCGATGTGCCAATATCTCATACGGTTGGACAATTGTGCTATATGACAGAGAATATATGCAAACAAACCCATGACTTAGCATCCCCGCTAATCATGTACCAAGACCTAGCATCCCCGCTAGTCTGATCACCAGCCCGTACCAACGCTCTTATGGTCGCAACCCCGATGACATACCACACCTAAAGCCTGCCAGTTGAAGCTAATTAGGGTGAAGAACCACACAGAAAGATCACACAGCGTAGCATACCAACGCATATCATTCACATAGCAGTCATAAGCACATAGATTGTCCCAAAAACAAAATCACGTTTTGCACATTTCAACAAACAGTTCAAAACACATTTGAGTATCCTTTTCCCCCAACGAAAAAACAGTAAAAAGTGGGGCTACGAGAACTCACCTCAAGCAAACTATCTCCGCATAAATCTCAATATCACACAAGCAAATGCTACGACGTCCGCACACGATCTAGTCCAGTTAATGTCCCATTTTAAATCATTCATTTCCAAACAATTTTTCCCTGTTTCGATGCATAGAGGTTATATGCGTTGTACGATTATCTTAAACGATTTAGTGGTGTGATTGTTGACGACATAACTCCAAAATACCATATCGAATCCATATTTTAGTGCAATATACTTATACTTATACTATTTAGCAAAATAGATAAGTAATATAAGTAAATATTTATAATATATAATCATAACCGCCGCTCCTCAAGACCAGTGTGCCCTTTATTATATCCCCATTTATTTTATTGGTGGCATCTATTCTTATATCTTATAATGTTATATGTTGCGCTCGCAGACGATAAGGGAGATAAGTAATATAAGTAAATATGTTGGATATGATAAAAGTTGTGATTTGATGGCATGTAGTGTTATTTATTGTTTTGATCGTGGATTATATTTGTGTCTCTCGCAGTGAGAGTTATGGCAGAGGTTAGTTTGGCCATTATAGAGAGATAGTAGTAGGAGGGTATATGAGACGCTAGAATGTTTTTTATGGCTCTAAGCCGCATGGGCGCCAACGAGAGATAAGGTTTCAGTGGGTGGTGCATTGGTATTGAGAATTGGAGTTGAAAGAGGTGTTTGAATGTGCCTAGTCGCTGATGTGGGAGCGTTTTGGAGATTGTTGCGTGACATAAATGAGAGTTTCTGGTGTTTTTGGCTACTTCTCAAACATCAACATCGTATTAATTATACCATCATGTTTGAGAAATAAAATAAATACAAAAAATATAAAATTTCAAAAAGAAAATACCAAAATCAAAAAATCAGAAAATGTTTCAAAAAAATATTTTCTCGAATGTCTCTGGAATCGTAACATGTACGTCCTAGAAATGTTGATTAAATCGACACGGGCGTGTAAATGAAGTTAGAAAGGAGTTCAACTGCTTTTCAAAAAATGTCATTTCTAAGATTTCTTAATGGCTTATGTGCAAATATCAGTAGTAAACCCGGACTTCAAAATAAAGGAAAGTTTATCTTATAGATAACGATCCTTAACAATGAGGAAATGGAACAACGTGGGGCGGTCGCGGTGACTTGATGCGTTCATACAAGACATTCAAAGTTTTAAGCTCAAGAAAAAGGATAGTTTAGCATACGTGCGCTTACCATTAGAGTTGGAAGCAGAAGTCTTTTAACATGAGTTTTTCAAATGGTCTGCACACATTTATCAAGAATTTCTCATGACGGATTCATAATCTTTCACAATTGTGTGTTAAAGCTCCATCTTTCAAGGGGGAGTTTTTCGGAAAAAACAAAGTTTAATGAGTTTGGATTCATATATCAAGACCTTTCTTACGTATTCAACATTCCTAAAAAGTCTTTAATAACAACAAGATAATTCAATGACAATTCAATAGAATGGGATAGTTATAAGATGACTAAGTGTTCAACCTTAATTTTATATCAATTTTACAACTTGGTATCATTTTTATTGGTGTCAAACATATGTAAAATTGAGGGGGAGCAAGATGAAACAGTTCCAAATAATTCATGCTAAGTTTCTACATTTTTTCACCATGGCCTTTTCTAGACATATTTTAATACACAGTATTTCAAAATCGAAAGTGACTTATGAATTTAAAATAAGGGAGAATGTAATTAAATGTGATCTAAAAGACTCAAAGTGCTATTCGGAAACGGTTTCATGGTTCGATCTTATACCCTACAACATCTTATTTCACGACGATTCTGAAGTCATAAGGTGGTAAGGTTAGGTATTTGTCCTATGATCCAACCAGACGGAGGGATCTTCCAAGGAACACTCCATAGTTAGAAATAAACAGTCTTAGGTATGATTGGAGAGAATGTGTATAAGGGAAGATGCAAAAACTAAGATTGAGCTAACAATGAACAATACAACACAGGTGTTAGTAATGGCGTCTTGGTAAGCATGAAGGGGTTTGGAAGAATTAAAAGAATTGTATGGATAAAAGGGTTGAAAAGGAATGAAGCCCTCCTCACAACTTAAGCAGAAACCGGGTCAATACATATGCTGTCAGAATCACAATGTTGATGGGATGTACGAAGGCTTAATAGACGACATCATGGACCCGTGATGCAATGCAAACCTTTTCCCCAACCATTCGGGTTTCTCTCTAAAGAAACTTGTCTCATTTGTCACGGAGATACACACGACTTCTATTGAATTTCTCAATCCGAGTTAGTTGATATTGAATAGGTGGCAGTCTGCTCCAGCCTCCGATTACTAAAACCAAAACGCACTAATCGACGTCTAGAGCCAAGAGATCATCAAATAAAATCTCATTAGGACACATTCCATGACAAATGCTTGTTGAACACCATTAAGTTCACAAGTTGGTAACAAGAGTCCTACGCATTATCCTTGTGATTCTGCCAGAACATTCAAAGTGATACTCTTTATTATTCATAGTGACGAATGGAAATCCTTCCAGTGTATCATTCAAACGAGCACTGCGGTAGGAGACTTGCATGATTCTATATGAATCAGTTCTTGTGTCATCTGGAAAGAAAGATGGTGCGTTTCATTGTGAACAAACTTGTTCCAGTGAAATGAATTAACGGTTAATCAAAAGATAGTAAATATCTGATTCATCTTACCGTGTAGTCTGCTTTGAGACGTTGGTAATGAGAAACAATGCAATAATGGTAAATCTAATAATCTGTGTTAGAAGCACTACGTTTAGCTGGATAAACCTTTCAAGGAGATTCTTTGACTCTACCTGATCACAGTACAGTTTTTATACTGTAAACGGTCTACGGAACCGGAAGTTAATATAACCAATGGACGAATGTCAAGCTATTCGGTCCACCCGTGTTTTATTGCTAACTGTTTTATTTCAGGATACATAAGATTGGAGATGGTGATGCTCACTTCCGGCTGGAGTCGTTTCAGGATACATAAAGATGGAGATGGTGATGCCTCATTTCAGCTGAAGTCGGATTCATTACCACATGCTCATGCTCAAACTACAAAGACATACTATAAGCATCAAGATTCAAGAATCATGAAAGCTCAAGAATTAAAGACAAAGACTTCCGCACAAGATATCCAGTATATCAAGGGAGATTGTTAGCAAGCTTTCGTGATGATGCAAAGTATGAGCATGTTGGTCAAGACACAAGATCGCAAGGTGGCAAAGATGATCAAGACAAGCAAGGAAAAGATTTAAAGATCTCGGACATAAAGACGAAGTCGAAAGACAATGACAAAGGCTCAAGATCAAAGATCACAAAGCATGAAGGAACAAGCCTACAACGAATTCAGAGACCAAGACCACAAGATCTTAACGACAAAAGCAATCTCATTAATCTCATGAAGGAGTGTCACAATGAACTCACTTCGGGGGAGATTGTTAGCCTCAAAATATTGAGTCGAACAATGGAAGTTCGTTCATTATATTAGGTCTCGGTCACTTAAATAATTATACGTTGTAATAGGCTAGAAGGGTAAACGGGCTCGTAAATATAAGCTAACATTGTATGTGTATCGGGCTAAAGCCCAAGTCAATCCCGAGCCCGGCCCAAGTAAAAGACCACACACCCCATGTAGTTGTGTAGGGTATATATACCATTTTTCACTATGGAAAATGGTGTTGATTCTTGTTAATTCTCATTTGTAATTTTGCAAGTATTCATCCATCTTTTTCTTCTCTCTAAATTTCTTCCACATTTTATCTCATCTTATTTTTCTTGTTTCAATAATGAAGTGAAAGTGATATTTGGTTTCGACATGCATTATTTATATTATACGAAATGAAACGATTATGTTTGTTAATCATTTTGGAAAAGTTTCGAGGAAAATTATATTTTTCGTTTTTAAGTCAACTTATTAAAATAATAAAATAATAATATTTTATTATAAAAATAAAATTTACGTTTTAAGTAAAATTCTAAGTATAGACTTTTTACGAAATTTCAGCATGACCCGTACGTTTATATGACATTTCCCAAGGTTATAAACCTTATTTTTCAACAAATTCCAACATTTTAACACTTTCCGAACCAAATTCCAAAAATTACATTTCACAACGTTTACCAAAATTATTTCTCAAAATGACTTTCAATATAACTTCACATGTACATTTCACTTTCCAAAAGCTCGTCAAAACTCCTAAAACGACTAGTTAACGCTTATTGGGCTTTAAGGCCCAATAATGATCCATTATAGTTTTTATGTATCCAACATACGTTCTAAGCCAAAAACTAAGGCCCAATAGCATATATAAGCTCAAATCAATAAGTAGTAAGTAATCTGGACCACAATAAGCCATCAATAAGCCCATAAGCTCCAAAATCTAATTATTAAGCTTAAAAATAAGCTAATAAGCTACGTATCATATTTGGTTATCACCATAAGCTATAATATTAGTCCACAAAAATATGACATACTAGGATAATAACCAAAAATACCATTCTTGTATTTCCTTTTTATGTCGTGAGCTACTAAGCTCAAAATAAGCTATTCGAACACCACAATAAGCCAAAATAAGCTATACACAAAAATAAGCTACATAGCAAATATATGTTTTTCAACCATCACGCCACAATATCAAAACTAACAAAACTACTTTTTCTTTTCTTTTATTTTCGAACCAAACGAAACCTAACATCCCATTTTTAAACTTTTCGGTTTTGATTTTTAACGATTGGGCCGTACAACTAACATCTATGCATCACTAGCAACCCAAAAGTGTAAGTTAAAAATAAATTTGAAAGACTTACAAAAATGGTCATCAAAATTAATTTTGACGCGAACCGGACAACCCAAACGTTGTTTTAATGAATACCCGGACACTAGAATCAACCCAAAATATCACCAATCTTCATGTTTTTAATCAAAGTTTAGAAAATAAAATTTGTATGTGTGTGTTTGAGTTCGGACGAAGCACAAGAGGAAGAGAGAAAAGAAAATGTATGAAACTTGTGAAGTGTGTGTTTGAAATGAATGAAAACAAATCAATATAAGCCAAAACTTATACCAAGAAGGACCATGTAAGCTAAAATTAAGCCATCTTGTCTCCCACAAGGTCTGAACCGGCCATAGGGAATCCAAAGGGGGTTCAAGGACTTCTTTTCGTGTCGGGATCACTTAAAAGCTCGTAAAACTCAACCGTAAATTATTCCCCAACGTTACTTAGCATTTTTATTCACTTTAAAAATGTTTTTCCAATAACTTAGAGTATTTACTTGACATATTTTCATATTAGACCTCCTAAAAACCCATTTGAACATTAACGGACGTGTCGGGACTCGTTTTTCGGCATTTCTTATAAATTCACGGGTCAACAACCCGGAACTTACATAACACAACAATAACCTCTAAAAAGATTATTATACACCATAACCATCAAATTCCTCAATTCTTATAAAATCATCACCGTCTATAAGGTACAATATTCTAATTAACTGACAAGCGTCAAATAGTCGAAGAACTAAATTAGAACATTAAAAATATGAAAAGGGCAGGGGTTACATGAAATGTGTCTCATTCTCAAACACGATCCTTACAATCGCCATACTCACAAATCCTCTCACTTCTTGGTCCTCACTTCTTGTACGCGTTTTTTTTCTAACTTCTAATAGTCTTCTCACTTTTGATAGTCGTCTCACTTCTAATAGTCTTTCTATTTTGGACGTTCCTTCTCACTTCTAAACATTTCTTCTATCTTTTAATAGTCTTGTTACTATTAAAATTCCTCATATATCTCGTAACAACTTAATTATTTCATCTGAAATATTTAAGTAATTTGCGAAATGCAAATGTCACTCCTTCGCAAAACTTTTCACTTTCTAGAAAGTAAAGAACATAAAGAAGATATTGAGTCTTCAAGTATTATTGAGTCACCACATTGTTGCGTCTCTCATTATTCTTCCACCATACAAGAACTACAACCTCATTTCATATACTTACCTTTCTTCCTCAACATTGACAACCAACAAAACACCAAACCAACCTCTTAATTCCCATGTCCACCTTTGTCACGATAGGATCACATGCACATCAATTGTTAGTGCAAATGATATATCAATTATTTCTGACAACCTCTTGTCAACACCTTCATTCTTTAGTCTCGCTCATCCTTCCACACTTTTTAGCTCTATGGAATCATTTTCACTCTCATTCAAGAGTACATCGTTTCCATCCTCGTCTTGTCTGTCTTTTTATCCTTTTAAAGTATATATTTTGGCATATCTCGCCAAGATATTAAGCGTCATTCGTCTACCTTAAAAAGGTCATTCTCATAATATTTGTGTGTCAGTCAATTAACTAAACTCATTCTCGTTTATTAAAATTCGGTCATGTCGTAGTCCTTAAACATACGTCTCGAGTCTTTTTATTTTATAAGTTAGGTTGTTAATATTAAAATAATGATTGCATATGTCTAGTTTCTAACTCTCTCAAAATGTTATACTTTAGAATACTAACACCTAAAAGTGCATGCCTAGTTTTGTGCTAATGTCTTGCTATATATATGTGCATTTGTCTACTAACTTTGTTTTGTAGCACGCATTAATATCTTGACCTTGGTGCCCAAACAAGGGGAGCATACACCAAGGGGGAGCACTTACAAGCATCCTACTCATTTAAATTGCATTCATCGAACGTCTTGAGTATCGATGGTAATCTATTTGATCCATGGATCCGCTAGAGTCTATATACAAGGAATGAAACTATCATAGGGGATGCAATGAGCAAGGGGGAGCTCGGAGATATGTGGGTAGATAACATGGAGTTGATTAAATCGTGATGATAGAAGACTTCACTGGGATGATGCAAGCTCACCTTTATAGGAAGATAGGATCGGGGATTTTCAAATACGATGAAGGGTTCATCCATACACTAATTACTTCACCTCCTCTACTTCAAATTCGCCTTCAACCTTTAGGTTTTTCTTATACTTTTAACTTATATACTTGAAGCACCTACCTTTTCCTCATTCCTTCAACCTATACACTTGAAGTACCTACCTTCTTGTCATGCCTACTTCCCATCTCTCACGACCTTTTCTAAATTATCCAAGAAACACAAAATCACCTTCAAATTTATATCTCAAGTTTTCCTCTCAATTCTCCAACCTATATACTTGGAGAACCTACCTTTTTCTCATTTCTCCGACCTATACACTCAGAGCACCTACTTTCTTCTCATGTCTTCCTCTAAACTATCCAAGAAGCACAAAATCACCTTCTTTTCATTCCTCTAAACTATCCAAAATCACCTTACATACTTACCTTCCTCTCATACCTCCAACCTATATCCAAGAAACACCTTTTTGTTTCGACAAAAGAGGGAGAAGAAATGTAAACGAGTAACTTTTAAACTTTACTATGTTTTAGAGTTTACACTTTTTGTCATCATCAAAAAAGAGGAGATTGTTAGTGCAAATATTAAGATATTTAATCTTTACATTCTCTTTATGTTTTAGTGACGACAAACATGTAAGTTGTAAAACATAACGTAAAAGTTCACAAGTTACTCGTAGATGTATACTTCAATTCACGGATATCTCACCATCCTTATCCACCACAAATATACATTTATAAACTCGATATCGACATCCCGATACTCTTACTCATATGTGCTTCACTAGTTGAATCGGGCTAAGCAAATGGGTTAGCCCATTAAGGCCAAATAGGTTCGGCCCATCAAGGCCCAATCAAAGCTTCTAGAAGATGAAGGGAAAATACAAAGCTTCTAGAAGATGGAGGAAAATAATAAATTCAAAATTTGAATTTGCTTCTAGAAGATGAAGGGAAAACTCAAAGCTTTTAGAAGATGAAGAGAAAATAACAAATTCATATTTTGAATTTGCTTCTAGAAGATGGAAGAAAAACTAGTGATGGCTCCCCTATAAATAGCAAAGTCTTCCTCCTCTCCTCTCTTGATAAAAACCCACGGCACCAACACACACATACATATAATTTTCTTTCTTCATCTTTAATCATGGATCTAGCATAAGGCTTTGATCATGGTTACTTTCTATGTTAATTCCACTAATACCATAAGGTATTTAGTGAAGTATGGGATGCCTCTATATGGAAGTGATCATCCTTGATTACTTGTAGATCATGTAGTAGATTGGGTGGGTTGCATAGAAGTGATTACATTTGATCACTTGTATGTCATAGAGTAGATCCGATTTCTATATTGTAATTTTTGTGTATTTGTGTAGATCCGGATAGTGTATAAATTCGGAAGTAGTGTTTGTGTGTTGGTTAGTATTTTAGGCCTCAAAATACATTGGTGATGTGTCGGAAAATATTGTAAGCATTGGTATAAGGTTTTCTTCGCCGAAATGGAGCTTGTTTATTAGTGAAGTAACTCTCGAGTTAGATACTCGGGGAGTGAAGTAGGGCGAAAAGGAGCTTTGTGACCGAACGACTATAAATCACCGTGTCGGTTTGCATTTTCTTTTACCTTTCGCTTTACTTAATTCTTTACATTTACCACTTTACTTTATACTTGCATTATGCTCATGATTGTGTGAATGTTGTGTGAATGGTTGTGTATATCTTGTTAGTTAAGGTTGTGTAGTTCTTTGTTCTAAATATTAAGAGTGTGGTTATATCGTTAGAATATGCATTAGTTATTGTAAAACATTATCGACACCTCTCATATTGCGTCAAACTTGATCGGGTAATTGATACAAAAGATTTAAAGTTTTTAAATGGAAAACGTATTCACCCTCCCTCTACGGTTTCCACAGTCGGAATGTTGATTTTATATAGGCACAATGTTTATTCTATTGGTGTTGCATGATTGTGATAATTAATAAACGTTTTTAAGCTGGAATTAAGGTGAGTAGATTAGAAGTAGAACTATGGAAATGTGAAATGCGGTAAGAGTGAAATAAAAAAAAACAAGTGAAAAGTTTTTTACCGTTTGCGAATGTCTTGTCATATTTGCTTATAGATAGACGACATTAGGGAATTGATTCTAAATTTTTACATGGACTTTATGACATTGGAACGAGGAGTTTTGTCACTCGCACACGTTTAGATGTTTTTCTGATGTTAGCCAAGCTGAACCTAACTAAGTTGGAATGATGACTATAACACTATTTGTGAACAACACTAGGAGTGAGTAATTGCGGCAGTAGTTCTTGGAATGACACGGTTAATAGTTAATACTTACTTTAGATCCAGCATACGGTTACTATTGCATGTGTGATAACTAATCTCT
>BQNB010045047.1:0-17072 GCA_026074375.1 Tanacetum coccineum
ACTACCAAATGGAGAAAGCAATGAAACGATATGGAGTAGTTCACCAATTCTCATAGCGTATCACCCTTAGACAAATGGTCAAGTCGAAAATACAAACCGCGCACTAAAGCATATTCTCAAAAAAGCCATCAGGAACAACAGGAAGGATTGGTCATACAAATTAGATGATGCATTATGGGCATTTCGGACAGCGTTCAAAACCCCTTTAGGAACGACCCTGTTTAGGATAATCTATGGCAAGGCATGCCATCTTCCTCTCGAATTAGAGCACAAGGCATATTGGGCCATAAAAAACTGCAACATGGACCTTACGAAAGCTGAGGAAAACTGGTTCTTAAAGATTAATGAGTTAGACAAAATGAGGCCTGATGCCTACGAATCGTCCATCTCATATAAGGAGAGAATGAAAAGGTGGCACGATAAACGAATAAAATTGCCAATTAATTATGAAAAAGGAGATAAGGTACTTCTCTTTAATTTACGATTAAGACTATTCCCTAGAAAACTTAAGTCAAGATGGTATGGTCCATTTTTGGTAAGCAAAGACATGGAAAACAGAGCAATTGAGTTGTACGATGAGGAAGGAAGCGAATTTATCGTAAATAAACAACGGGTGAAGCCATATCAAAAGAACTTTTTGGACACCAACAAAGGCGATGATGTAACTCTCGATGATGAAGGAGAATTCACGTAAGAACGTGTGACTTCGAGTCTAGCTCAAGACTCGTTAATAAAGAAAAGCGCTTCTTGGGAAGCAACCTAATTTACTTTCCCGCATATTAGGAGTGTCTTGTGTGTTTTATTCTTCATAGTTTGTTTTATTATGTTTGAACTATCTTGTAATCATGCTTTGTTTGTCTTTAACTTCGTCTTAATTTCAATCAAAGGTATTTTGCAACCAATAAGTGTAGTATTTCTCTATATTGCATAAGTTATAATAATTTAGGTTATTAATATTAAATTTAAACTCAAATATAGTAAGTAAGGGGAATTTATTCGGCTTTTGAGCCAAATTCAAACATGATAAATTATTTAGATTAATTCGCTTTAGTTTCGAGTCATATGATTGAATTGTTAACATATAGGTTGTCTAGCATTTTACAGGAATTAACTTACGGAATCAAGTGCAAGAAATTTTTCTTCAAAAACAAAAATTTCGTTTTCACAGACTGTGGAGACGGCATCACGATTAACACGCGATGCCGTCACTACGACACCTGTGACGGGGTCACCACAACCCTGACGGCGTCAAACGCCCAGGTTCCAAAAACTTAAAATTTTTAATTATTATTGAAAATAAAACTTGCAAGACATTTAATATATTTATTCTTCCATTATAAACCTGCAAACACCTACATGAATTTTCAATTCTTTCTTCATATTCTATCAGTCAAACACTAACGTTCATAATTGTATATGGTAATTCGCACATTTTATGCTTGGTATAGGTGTCTTTGTCTTTTGAGATATCAGGTTTTATTTGATGTAGAAGCTTGGAAGTTCTTAAGGAAGTTTCATTTGATGATTCTCGGAGGACGATTTAACCAGTTATCACATGTTTCTTCTCCATTATTGAGTAAACTGGGGGAGTACTAGTTTCTTTTCCTTGTTTTCTTTTCCCTTTATCTGTTTTAACAGGTACTTTTAGAGAACATTCGGGACAATGTTTAACTCAAGTATAGGGGGGAAAATAAGCCTTAGAAACTATTCTTTCATTTGCCATTTGCTTTGTCCTTAAAAAGATAGGTAATATATCGAAACATAGCATAAAAAGGGTGATTTTTACCAAAATTTAAATTTTCTACGACACACACCAACAAAAACCGAGTATTACTAGCGTCTCATGGATAGGAATTTATATGACTAGCACAAAAACCCTCAAAATTCCACCCCCACAATGTGAGGTTTCGCCCTTAGATATTATACCTTTAGCTTGTTCTAGTTACGGAGTGAGGCAATCATGTGTGTCTATTCTGTCGTTACGGATGTGTATGCGTGGTTTTGTCGCCTTTTCTGGAACATTGGTATCGGTTACTTTAGGATTATGAGAGTATACCGGTAGCATATTAAATTCTAGAACTTGTTTTTGGGATGCATCCCGAGATCGCATAGTAAGTATTAGGAATTTCTTGATAAGAGGCATTAGGATTAACCCATGTTTTAAACCTGTAATTGTTACGATGGTCACACCGATCATATACTATCCCATACCTTTTGCCATGCAATCACATTTAGTGCCTTGATACCCTAGTAAATCTCCTCCGCGCCGAACCTTTTTCATGGTTCTTGTAATTTTTCTGGTTAATTCAGAATATTAATGAATTGCATTGGTCACCTTAAAAACCAATCGTTACACCTAAAATGCCTTAGCCTACCTTATATGTACTGCCTTTTAGTACCATTATTGTGTATATCCCAAATTAATTATTTGAGTACTTCGGTTGCTAAGTCCTTAACTTGTAAATACAGTTTAGGGTCTTTTGGGGGGAATTTTTATCATGGGGGTTTTTAAAGTATTTATTTTTTGGAAGAATGGAAAGAAAAGTTAAGTTAATACCCCTATATGTTTGTCAAATGATCTCCATGTTATTTTGATCCACCTCAAAATGGGTCATTAGTTAGTTTGTAAATATCGAGCATGTAAATGCTCAAGTGGTAGGGTCGTATTATAACCCATTGTGATGTTTTTTGTTATTCAAAAAATGGAATGAATAGAGAAGAGATTGATGTAGAGTTGTGTAGAGTTTGTATATCTTCGTCTGAGTCTTGGCTTAGCAACTAAACCAATGTGTATTCATGTAAATAATTAGCTAACTCATCCACCCCAAATTCATCTAAAGTCACCAACCAAATGTATCCCATCCGTTTCTGTTTCACATTTTGTTATCACTTTTTACACCTAACCCTCACCCTTTTTTTAAACACCTCTCTGATTAGGTAAATGAATAATACTTGCACCTAGCGGTGGAGGTTTGATCATTTACCAAGCCTATGGTAATTTATATGCTATGAAAGGTAGTGAGTGTGATTTTCCATTTCCCCCATATGTTGTAATTCATTATACACCCGAGTGAAAGAGAGAGTCCCAAACACTTATGTGAGGTGCTAGTATATACTTTTCGTGCTTTTAATTATGAGGTCTAGAAGGTTGTGTTGTAGAATATGTTTAAAGAGTAGGTAAAATGACCCCTCATATTGTTATTGTCTAGATAGAAAAGCCCATTTGCTTGAGGACAAGCAAATCCCAATTGTAGGGGTATTTGATGAGGTGTCATTTTATACACTTTTTCGGGGTCGTTTAACCCCCCTTAATCACTGCATTTATGCCCAAAATAGGTACTTAATCTTTCCTTTCAGGTATTTCTCATTTGGAAGGCATTGGAAGAATTACACAGTAACTTGGGCACATTTGAGAGAAAGGACCCCCCACCAACCCACCCTCACGACTACGGACCTACACCAACATTGATCAAGAATTTCTCTACAGTGGCTGGAGGCGGCATCACAAATACAATGTGACGCCGTCACCACAAAGATCAAGACGGCATCACATAATTTCCCGACGGCGTCAGAGCATACGAACCAACCCATTATCTAGAATATTCTCTTTCATGATGGCGTCACGATTAAAATGTGACGCCGTCACAACGCTTTTCCTATATATACAAACCCGAATTTAGGGTTTTGAGGTGTGTAACTTTAGAATAAAAAGAGGATATGAACCCTAGTTCGTTTAGCAGCCATAGGAGATGATTTTAAGGCATAAAAACCCTATTATACCTCTTCTAATTCATGTTTGAATCAAGTAAGGTTTACTTAAACATTTAATATGTCTATGTGTTGTTTGATTTATTGTTCTTGCTTTATCTTTAACATGCTTGGTTAAACCTCCTATTATGTTTATTTATGATTGTATGAAACCTAGAACATAGATCTTAGTGGTGTTGCTTCTTGTGATGGATGTGCATGTTAGGTCTTAGAAAACCAGCTTTTGTCTGTATCACTGTTGATATGTCTAGGAAAACGTGATTGTGTAGAAAGGATACCATCGGGTAATAGTCTTCATACTACCTTGCCCTCTAATATGGTTGATCCACTCTTAATATATTTCACATGCACTTAGTGTACTCCTAGGGGCCGTGTAATAGTTTTCATACTACCTTGCATGTGCGTTGCTCTAGCGGCATACTAAGTAGACAGCGGGTTCATGTAATTCGTTCATGCTTTAGGAAATAGTTACACAGATCATCACAAGTGTGACAAGGAAACAACACTAGGAGAAGCAATCTAGGGAGTAATACACGATTAAATAAACACTGTCTTTTATCTTATTGTTATCACTAGTATCCTAGTTAATATTTAGTTTAAACAGATAAAACCAAACCTCTCTCCAATTATATGATTTACTTACTTTCCATAAAATATAAAAATACAAAAATAATCTTCTCTTAACCCTTAGCATTCTGTTAGACCATGATCAAGCCTTCCCAACCTATTCCTCGAGTGAATGATAAACAACCCTGAGTCTTGCCTATACTACACTACAACATTTAGGTGCACTGCCTAGGGAGTTGTAAAACTTCTCATGTAAAAGTCCTACGACGACCGCACATCAACTATTAGAAACGATGAAGATAACTATGTTCCTCCTCCTATACAAAAGAATGATATGATGTTGTTTGTAATTGAACAAATGAAATCTCAAGTAGAAAAATGTAACATGGTAAATCAAGTGTCAAAAAGTGTGAATGAATCATTAACCAGTGAGCTTGAACGATACAAAGATAGAGTCAGACTTTTAGAATATGCAGCTAAAGATGGATGTTTTGAAAAAGAAGCATATTTAAGTCGTGAATTAAACACTGGCATTTGTGATCGTAATAGAAAAGTAACTGATTTTGAAAATCAAATTTTTTCTCAACAAACACAAATAATGGATTTAAATAATCACATTGCTTTTTCTAAAAATAAGTTTGACACATACAAAAAAGAGTCGTCTGAAAAATATGAAAAGAACATAAGTGAAATTGTGGATTTGGAAAAAGCGAAAAAGGAACTTGAAAATATTGTTTTTAAAGTTGGTCAATCTGCTCAAACAATGCACATGCTAGCCAAATCTCAAAATTTTTATGATGAAACACATAAGACAGCTCTTGGTTATCAAAATCCTTTGTATCTTTCTCAAGCTCGACGGAAACAACCTGCATTATATAATGGAACTGTCTTGATTGATAAACATAATCTTATATCCGTGTGTGATTCTGAGGAAACTTTGATACTTGCTAAAGTGAGTCGGTTGAAAATGCTTGAAAAACAAATTGTTGTTAATACTAAACCCATGGATTACTCCAAATTAAACAAACTCTATGAGTATTTTTTTTCCACAAACACAATTGTCAGCAGAACACCTATATTGGTCTTCAACACCAAGTCCTCCTGAAAATGTTTCAAAACCCACTAAAGTTTTTCCTAAAAAACTTCCATCAACCAGTCAAGTACTCAAAAATCTTAAAAATGCATGAGACCTTCTCACGAACTTTGATGACTGCATTAAAAGGAGAATTACTTTGTCTTCTTATGAGATTGGTATCTGAGACCAATCGAATATAAGCGGGGCTTTTAAACAAGATGTCATACCATTTTCTATAAACCTAAAAGAAACTTTCAAACTTTTTTGAAAAGGGATTCATTGCCGAGGTGACAAAAATGAAAGATATTTTTGAACAAATAGAAGACGAGGTTGATCAATGTTCCATGGCAAAGAAATGTTTTGAAATTAAAAAGAAACAACTTTTAATCAACAATGACCGACTCTTAGAAGAAAATATCGCTAGTGATATTATGTGCACTTACTTGCGTTCGTTGAAAGAAGTTGATAATTATGGAAAGTGTAAAAGTCTCAACATTGTGCTTTTAGATCTTCAAGAATCAAACAAGTCATTATGTGAAATGAGAAAACGTTTTGCAAAACTTGAGGAATACATCATTTCTCTTGACATTGCTTTTCAAAATCACAAAGAAAAAATGATTAATGATTCTCAAACAAACAATAATAATCATTTGGTTCAAGCAATCAATAACCAATCTTTTAAGATAAATGATCTAAAAGTGCAATTGCAAGACAAATTACACGTAATAAATGAGTCGAAACATATTTTAGCTCAGAAGAGCCAAAAGACTCAGTGTGAATTACCTGTTTTTGATTCTAGGATTCAGAAAATAGAGGATGAGAACGTGTCTCTAGCTTTTCAGGTTTCTTCCTTAGTTAAGGAAAGAGAACATATTAAGTTAGAATATAAGAAGCTGTATGATTCAATCAAGTAGACACAGTCAAAACCCAACTTCAGGAAAGTTTTTTGAACCACAAATGAATCAAAATGGTATAAGTGTGAATACTAAGCTTTCTATACTTTCAACTTCAGGAACTAAAATTTATTCAGTAACTCCGCTTCCTATTTTAAAGGTTATTCCTAAAGTTGTTGGGAAAAATGATTTATCAAAATCAGTCACTTCACACTTGACTACCAATAAGATAATTGAAAAATGCACAATAGTTCTTGCCCCAGGTTTTCTTAAGACTGAGTCTGAACCAATCAATGCGTACTTTAAGAACAATAAGGCTGTGCATAAAGATTATCTGAAAGTCACTAAAGAGCATGTAGCAACACTACAAGAATTATTAGAAGAAGCTAGAGCATTAAAACCTTTAGATAAACATATAGGTCATGCCTTTAAGTTTGATGAGAGAATTCAAGAACTGTTAGTGTATGTTAGTGCCCCATGCCCTTTCACTTAAAGCGAGAATGATAAGTGAGCTCCCGCTACAAGCCTTAGAAAGAACAATAAGCCTTACGAGATGCATCTAGAACAAAACAGACAATTTAGCACACAAAAGCATGCAGTAAAGCATAACACTCGAAAGACTGACAACACTGTGTTGCCTTTTACAGGAAGAGTAACCTTTACTAATGCTAGCGGATCAAAGCCTAAGAGCAATACAAAGAATGATAGGATCCCGTAACCATCAAGTAGAAGCCCACCATAGGAAGTTTAAGTCTAGTGCTAATAAGAACAATTATGTTTTAGATTGTAATGCGAATGTTAAGAATGTTGCTTTGTCAAAGAATTATGATATTATTTGCTTATCTTGTACTGAATGTTTGTTTTTTGCAAATCATGATGCTTGTGTTGTGCAATATCTTAAGAAAATGGAAAAATGTAAAGTGACTAAATCCGCAAAATAAAAAGTTAAAAGTGAATGGAAACCAACATGACGGATCTTTAAAATTGTAAGACTTAAATGGATACTCACTGGTAGGAAAACCATGCCCCCTTCTTCTTCTAATGACACGTCTGCCATAGTTTTACTTCTTGGGCATATGTTAACAACTACAGTAATTCTGGCTGATGTACCCTGTCTTAAACTATGTCTTAGATATGCCAATACTCGGGAATCACTCTCAAAATGCACGTTAAATACGGAATTTCATCCATTTAATTTACATGATTTTGGAATTAAGAAAATTATTAAGGATGAAGAACTTCCACCTTGGAAGTTCGACTATCTAAGAGTCACTTAGGTTTACTAACAACCCGGAACCCAATCAAATGTTGGGGATCCACCCTTTTGTAAATATTTTTTCTTCTTTCTTTTTGTGCAGATTGTAGAAATTATTCTTGTAACCTTTCTCAATTTCAGGTCATTTTACGACTCCTATTATTCGTCACTATTTATTTTGGTCCGATACGCATTTACTTTTAATTTAACTTTTAAGCTAAATCGCGTAGACCAGAAATAATCATTTAATGTAAACGGTCACCAAATAAATTAAGGTTTACATCAATCAAGTGTCATATAATTATTAAGAAGATAATTATTAACTTTGCGTATTTTATTTTATCGGTCACGTAAAAGACTTACGTTTCACAATAAAAATACATTTGGACACACCCTGAAAATACCTAGGCTTACCTAGACTTAAACCAATACCCACTTTTAAACCTTAAACAAAAAATTTAATCAATTCTTGTGTTAATACCCACTTATGGCCGATATTTGTCGGCACTAGATCATCTAAAATAATCACTAAGAATTTGCTAATACTTGTACAAACCCTCTTTAATTATGATAGTCCTTAATTTCCACTTAACTAATACACAATAGTTACAAGACCAATTAGGATCATTTGCTATCTCTATGCCGCGGATACATGCATGTATTTACACAAAACCTTAAGATTTCCATATCTTAGGTAATCTTGTACTTGGATTATGCAATTAAGGAATGTACTTAAGTTGTTTTAACAAAACAATGTGCGGTTAACTAAAAATTGAAAAACCACTAGGATTAGAGCCGGTTTTGGTTTGTTTGTGTAACTAGGAAGGTTAACTAGCCACTTTGCCTATAAATACACACACACTCTTACCCTTTTACACTCTTACCACTCACACAATCTCAAATAAGTAAACATATACCCTCTTCCTTTACGTCGAGTCCTAAACCGCAAACATACTTCATCACCATTCATTTTGAACCAACAAATATCCACTAGGGTTTGTATACGAGGCCACAAGGGATCAGACGAGCTAAGGTTGGGTGTACACTAAGCTTTGGAGTTTCGGTTAATTATTTGGTCGTGTAATTCGTACGTGGGTTGTCTCATTTCTCGCACACACTCGAAAGCAAAGTCTTAGGACCTTTTGTAAGTCACATTCGAACCCATACCATTCGTACTATACTTATTTTCATTGTTAACTAGTCAATGTGTCATGTTGATATATAAATGATAGGTTAACATAGGTTCATGCATATTCAATACGAAACGTACGCGTCATACGCGATGTCATTATGTATATACGACTTGTGTGGTGAAAAATATAAAGGAATACGCAATATGTGAGTTAATGACAAGTTAGGGTTTAAAACCTTTCGTTATATGGGAACTTGGAACATCAACGCGGACAAAACCCTTATACACGAATTGAAATAAAAACCACACGTAAACTTTTATCGTAAACGAAGTACTATGGCTTGGGAAGGTATATAAGATGTTAGTAAACACTTGTATGTAAAACGCGACGTATATATAAGTTAAAAACACGACATGTAGACACTAGGGCATTTTCTTTCAAAACATACATGTTGCTAGAAAGAGTATCGGGCCCAACCGGCCCAAACAAATGTTGCTAATACTCAGAAGGGCAATGGGACAAATCCCAAGGGGAATGGTTGTTTTGAATGTGGAGCTCCAGGACATTTCAAGAGAGATTGTCCAAAGTTGAAGAATAAGGATGGAGGAAATGGGAATGCACAAGGCTGGGTGTATGCAGTTAGGAATGCAGAGAAGAGGGGGAATGCATCGGGAAACCTGGACTCAAATGTCGTCACGGGCACGTTCCTCTTAAACAACCACTATGCATCTATCTTATTCGACACTGGTGCCGATAAGAGCTTTATATCCACTGCATTTAGTTCCCTGATTAACATCGCCCTAACTCCATTAGAAAATAATTATGATGTCGAATTAGCTAATGGGAAAATAGTTGGTATAGACACCATTATCCGAGGTTGTACTTTAAATTTCTTAGACCATCCGTTCAACATAGATCTAATGCCCGTAGAACTGGGTAGTTTCGACGTTATTATCGGCATGGACTGGTTAAGAAAGTATCATGCCGTGATCGTGTGTGATGAGAAACTTGTTCAAATTCCCTATGGAAATGAAACTTTGATTTTTCATGGTAACGAACGTAACAACGGGAGAGAATCTCGGTTGACCATTATCTCATGTTCGAAGGCTCAAGAGTACATGGCGAAAGGATGTCAGATCTTTTTGGCACATATATCCGCCAAGAAAGAGGAGGACAAGTCGGAGGGAAAGAAACTTAAAGACGTACCAATCGTCTGAGATTTTCTTGACGTGTTTTGATTCGTTGACGGTATATATATAAAATATATAAGAATCAAATCAATGATAAAAAGATTCCGGAAGAGATATTCCCGGGTCGTATGTCCCAACGAGGCTGCAATTGAAATTTATCCTGGTTTGATGAGAAATTGAATGATGGAAACACTGATATAATTATAACTAAAGTTAATTAAATAAACCTAATTTAATCTACGGGATACTGTTAGGAAATGGGGATCTTAAAAAACTACGGGAAACAAAATTAGGTATAAGGAACCCTAAATACTAAAAATTAAGAAAATAAATGCTAAATTAAATTAAAAATCAAAATTAAATCCTAATTAACTTAATTTGTGGTGAAGAATAATGAAAACTAGAAACTAAAACGGGGTCGTTTGATGTAAAACGAAAAAGAACGGTAAAATGCACCTGGTAAAAGGGTCTAAGACTGACATTTAAGAAAATAATTAAGCTATAATAAATTTTATATTTTCCTAGGATCAATAAATGACAAAGAAAAATTTTATAAAAAAGAAAAATAATTTTTTTTTTAATCTTTTGGATTTTTTATGAATTTTTTAAAGATTTATTAACATATATTAACTTAGAAATAGAAAAGACAAAAAATAAAATTTATAAAAATTCTGAAAAAAATAAATAAATATTGAAAAAGTTAACAATTCTAAAAATATAAAAATGCCTCAAATCTTATCTGATTATTAAAAAGTAATTTAAACTAATAAATTTTACCTAAATTAATTATTAAATTAAATACAACTAACTAGGCTAATCTGTTGTTTAAAACTAAAAGACTACAGTGATAGACACAAGGACAAACGGGGTAACAGGCATCATACTAACCCACAGGGACTAACTATGTTATTCTGGGATATCTAAATTACACACTTACAGTCCTCTGAGTATGACCCCGATCCAAAGTGGGTCAAGGTGCTTATTTTTGAAAAACTTATAAAATGCAAACTATTATGGGGCTTAAGGGAAAATTTTCCTAATTAGACCCATAAGCTGAATCTCATAAGTATATGCCAGAATGTGAGCTTTTGGGCTGCAAAGCAAAAAGAATAAAGCTTTTCAGCTATTTTTCTTTCTTTTTGGGCTGTTGCTCACATGATGAGCTGTTTACTATTGAAATAAGCTACTAGCCTAAGGGGTCCCTAATTGCTTAGCTAAGGCTTATTATAAGCCCTAAATAAGCTGAAAGAGACTTAAGCTTATGTGACAGTTTTAGAAAGAAAACAGAAAAAAGTGGACTTTAAGCCCTAAATAAGCTAACCTAAAAGGGGAGTTAAGCTACAAGATTGTGGGGAATTAAAGAAATACCTATAAGCTACAAAGAAAAGCAAAAAGATCCTAAGGCTTATAATCAAATAAGCTAGAAAAAGTGGGCTGAAATAGGGGTCTAGCACCAGGGGAGGTTCAACAGTGGGCTTAAGGGCTTTTTTAGCTTAACACAATAAGCTCTCAAGAGCTTATTTCCCAAGAACAACCCAAGACAGATTGAGAGGGGTTGTCACTTGGCTTATATTCAAAATATGAGGTCCTAAATCACAATAAAACCTGCTGATTTTTGATCTCAAAAGTCAAGGTTTTCAAAAAATATGGGTTTCATTCTTTTGACTTATATTGTCAAACCAAAAGGGACAGAGCAAGGGTGTTTCAAAATAGCTAGATACAACCAAATGAGCACAACCAAAGTGTGCTTAAGCTGCTTATGCAGCTTGAGCACTTAAGCTCACTTTTGCTTATTGGGAAATTGACAGAAACCAAAAGAGCACTTAGAAACTTATTTTTAAACTGAAAATTGTGGTTAAAGTAGCTTAATAAAGCCCACACACTCAGCCAAAGTTGGCTGAGTGGTTACAACCCATGACCAACACCATTGTGACCCATTTTAAGGTAAAACCAAACACCCCCTTAAATATTTAAAATGGATTTTTAACTGTATTTTGGCAATGAAGGATGAGAAAGGGTTTATAGGTGAGTTTTAGAGCTTTATCACATTTTTGAATAAGTATAAACGATTTAACAAACTATAATTAAGGCTTAAAATTTCGATAATTGCCAATTATCCACAAAACTCTTAACTTTTTATTAATCTTCAGAAATTACAACTTAAAACTTTGAAACACAATGAATTACACATAATGTTAAAAGAAATATGAAAATTAAGATTAAACTAATATAAAAAAAGTGTGTTTTTCGGCTTGGGCTTCTCTTCCTCTTATAGCAGCTCAAAATTTCTTGGGCTGAGCTGGATGTGAGTGTGCGATTGCTCCAAGGCAATCCTAACCTTCCCTTTGTCTTGTTTTCATCTCAACCATTGAAGGGGTTTTACGGGGTTGAGTGTTTTTTGAACTGGAAAAAGGGTTATAAGGGAAGGGTAAGTGGGATTGGGTGTGGGATAGCTGTAGATGGTGTACTGGAGATGGTTGGCAGTGAAACAGGGGAGAGGTGGTTGGGGTTTGCGCCAAGTGGGATGGGGAAGAGGCAAGAATGCCCCCCCATCTTTCCTTCTCTTTTCATTTTGTTTAGCCCAAGTTTTCAGTTATAACATAGTTTAGAAAGAGGCAGCTTTGGCCCTTGTGGTTTATAACTAAAAAGAAAACAAAGAAGGTTTTGGTTATGGCAGTTTTGGTCCCTGCTGTTTTATAACTAAAAGAAGTTTGAAAATTTGCAAAAACAGTCCTTGTGTTTTATTAAACCATTTTTCTTTACAAAAACATCTTTCAAACATGGCACTTTTGGCCCCTAAAGTTTTATTTTTCATTTTTAATTATAAAACAAAGTTTTTAAAATTTACATTTTGGTCCTTATGTTTTATAAAAAAGATGTTTTGGGCTATTGGGCTTGTATTGGGCCCAATTGAGTGTGTCTGGGCCCTTTCCTTTGGTGGGGGGTGGGGGTGGGGGAGGGTGGGGGGGGTTCTCTGGGCCCATTAAGGTTTAGGCTTGGTTATGGGCTTTTTTTAGCCATTAAGGTTATGAAGTGGGTTTTGTGTGTACAATGGCTGAGATTGGCTGTAACTGGGCTAGGATTGGGCCTTCAAAGTCTTCACAGTCTTTGTCAATTGCACACAAATGGGCTGTTGTAATTGATTGAGGGCCCATTTGGTCTTCACAGTCTTCATAATTATACTATTGGGCTTTCCCGGCCCATCAGATGGGTAAAGATTGCATTCAATAGTATTCTTCAGTTCCGGCTCCGTTTTGACTGCTGATTCTTTAGTATTGACTCTGACTTTGACATTTTTGGACTTTGGCCTTGATTTTGCACAGTCTTTTCCATTCCATGCTCAGTTTTGTCATTTTGGCTTGGTTTTCTGTCTTTTTGATGATATCCACTTCCTGCACAATACAAATGCAAAACAAACATATATTTGGCAGTTTTTGTCTGTTTTTGGTCATTTAAGCTCGTTTTTAGAGGTAAAAGATATGTGTAATTAAGCACTTATCAAATCCCCCAAACTAAGGTATTGCGTGTCCTCACGCAATGTTATGAAGTAAACACGTAAGCCCCGTTTTCACCATTTTCTAAATTTACACTAACTACAACTAATATTTTTGGATTTTCTCATTTTTTAACAAGTTTGACTTTCTTTATTTATTAATACTGGGATCATAGAATGAGAAGCGCCCGTAGAGTGATCTACGGATGTCCTGACGGATAATTTCATCGTCCTCGATTTTTCACAAGTTCCAAGCTAAGCAATTAAACAAGATCATTGTCGATATAAGTTTATATGTTAAGCCCTCATACTTATGACTTGTGAATTTTCAACTCCACACATGGGATATACGATGGAATGAGTGTACTCATTTTAATTTAAACCTTAGACCAACTTATTTTTCATAGTAATTCAAATTGAATCATGAATCAAAGCAACAACTTTTTAAGACTCGTACTTGATTCGAGATTAAAACTTTAGAAACTTTTTGCAATATTTTTCAATCATCATAATCATAAGTTCTTTTAAAGCTCTAGGAAATGCGTTGCTTAGTTTGAACCCCTACTCAGTGGTTATCGAGAGGAAATCACAAACCATACGACGTGTCTTAGTTTGAAAACCCACCCCGTTGCTAGCGTTAACCGGGCGGGGAAATCACATTAAACACCTTATTCCTAATATGGCTAAGGATTAGTGTCTTAGTTTGAACCCTCACCTAGACCTTTCTTCCAAGTGAGATATCACGACACACCAAATCCTTAGAAGCAAAGACGTCTTAGTTTGAACCCCCACCTCGTGGTTAACGGAGTGGGATATCACGACACATCTTTTACTTGCTCCATAATATCAACTGTATGCTTCATTGGCAAAGAATGTCCCATATTCATGCCCAATTTTTTGCTTTACATGTCTTTCATGCTCTTTGGCATTTTTTCTTTTTAAATCATCTACAAAATCTCGTTTTGAATAGCTCAAGTACAAATTTGAAGCTTTTTCTGAAAACATCGATTGACTTAGTTGAATTAAATTGAGTACGTATGATTAGGTGGATTAGAAATTCACGGGAGAGAAAACCACAAGTTACTTGTATTTAAGTTTTGAAGAATCTTGCGTTAGCGCATAAAACTTATATTTATCTCTATCTTTTCTCGGTTCTTCACATTTTTAAATTCAAAAGCTATAGAATTCGTGAAAGCTTGGCCTAAAGGAACTAGCTAGGGCTCAACACGCCCGATCGAGTCAAAAATTATTCTTATTCTACCCAAAAGAAAAGCAAAACTGCGACAAAACACTTATTATATTTTTGAAAATTTTTAAATTTTTTTTTTCATTTTTTTGGTATTTTGGTGGTAAAAAACGGGTTTACGCGGTAACAATGCTGCAGGTAACAACAATCAAATCGAAGATACCCCCCCAAACTAGAACTAAACATCGTCCTCGATGTTTTGAAGGGTATTATATTAATCCTAAGGCCATTTATGAGGTATGCTCCAAAAGATAAAAACGTTAGTCGATAAGTTTAGGTATCGGATTCCAATTGAATGAGGATGTGAAACTCTTGATGAATGACAAAACTGAGAGTCTTCCACAATCCGGCATATTCCTGGACAATGACAACAACAACAACATGAAACACGGGGGGAATGGAAAAGACAAGCTTTTTACCCACACACAAACATATTAACAACTACGGATAAGGGGTGGTGCGGGGAGTATCTTATGGGGTGCCTCCCACGAAGCGCTTGGTTTTTGGGTCGCGATGCTTGACCCATCACAAGGATTTATTGATCTCTTGGGAAAGTTTGTGAGATCTGGAAATTACCAAGTGTTGGTAGTTCCTCCATAAGTAGTGCTTGCGCGATGACATTCACTTTGAAATTTGGCCGTTGGCTTGAGCAAAGCTCAACGTGCCAATGGAAATACTTTAGTATGGTGAAAGGGCCAGTTCAAACGGGATTTTAGTTTGCCGAGAAAATCTTTAATCTGGAATTAAAGAGGAGGACTCGTATCACCGATGTTGAAAACCACGATTTTGATCTTAGAGTATGGAGCCTCTTTGTTTTGGCTTATTTAGATTAAGAGTTCTCATAGGCATGATCACGAAGTTCATTAAGTTATTGAGTTGAACTTTCGGTGATCCGTAATTACAGGATCGAAGTTTGCTTTGCTTTAAGGGCCCAGTAGGCTTTGTGTCCAAGTTCGATCGGAAGATGGCATGCATTTCCTTTCACAGCTGTTAGGAGTACACCGATGGGTGTTTTGTAAGCTGTGCGGAAAGCCCATATGCATCATCTAGTTTGTTCCGACGGAGGCACGGTTTTTCACCTATGGTTCTTTTCAAGGGATTCTTTTCAAACACGATTTGTATACTTCCACTTGCCCACTGTTTTGTGGGTGATAAGCGGTTGGAGAGACGGTGAGTAACTCCATATTTTTGCATGACCTTTGCAAACTGGTCATTACAAAAATGGGTTCCGCGATCACTTATGATTGCACGGGGAGCACCAAATCTGGCGAAGAGAGATTTTAGAAATTTGCAAACTACTCGGGCATCATTGGTGGGGAGCGCTTTCGCTTCAACCCATTTTGACAAATAGTCGACTGCCGAAGATTATACTTGTTCCCTGTGCAGACGGGAACGGGCCCATAAATGTCGACTGCCCCTATGTCAAAGATTTCATCAAACTTGGATGGTGTTTTGAGGCATCTCATCACGTTGTGAAGTTTGCCTTGAGTTGGCACGAGTCACAGTTCTTGACAAATCGTGGGTCATCTTTTAGATGGTGGCAGAAGAAACCGGAGTCAAAGATCTTTTTGGCTGTGTGGTTTGCTCATGATGTCCCTCCGGTGGTCCATTGTGGCAAGCTGAGAGAATCTCAAGAGCTTCATTTTTTTTTTGGCCCGGTGCACACATGCTGATCACTTGATCCGCACAAATGTTAAACAAGAAGGGGTCATCCAAAAATTATTGTTTTACGTCCTTGAAGAACTTATTTTTCTGTTGGGTTGCATGCCCATTCACAAACGAAGTTACCTGAGTGATAATTTGCAATGTCGGCAACACGGGGTTCTAGAATCTCACGAAAAGGTCACCATTTTAACGTCTCAAGAGGAAAACTTTCTTTATCTCTTTAGGTCATTGACGCGTTTTCATCGGGTTTCCAATCTGGAAGATGATCGCTGGCGGGTTCTCGGCTCCTTTAGAATCAATAAACTTGAGTCAAGTTTTTGGAGGAGTGAGAACCATCGGAGCAAATCTCGCCTTGGATCCTTTTTGCAAAAGAGATTATTAAGGGCGGAATGGTCCGTATGCACTATGCTTTTGTTTATGATGAGGTAAGACCTGAATTTCTCGAAAGCATACACTATGGCAAGTAATTCTTTTACCATCGTTGGGGATTTCGTTTGTGCTTCTTTCAATGTTTGACTAGCTCGAATGCAGTCATCGGAAAAGATGAATGGAGTATTCATCTCAAGGAGATGGGTCATTGGTCGGGATATTTTTGAGAAATCTTGAATGAACCGCCGGTAAAAACCGGCATGACCGAGAAAACTCCTAATTCCTTTGACGGTGGTGGGATGAGGTAATTTTGCAATGACATCAATTTTGGCTTTGTCAACCTGTAGGATCGTTATTCCTTAATGAAACACTGATATACTGTCAACTATGCGGAATCTAGTTGGCAGTACTTAGAAGA
>BQNB010045047.1:26031-44522 GCA_026074375.1 Tanacetum coccineum
ACCGTGACTCGTGAGCTTATATTATGAAGTAGCACCCCAATGTTGTATTCTGCTGTGTTGTAAATCTGGGGGTGTCACAGACACAATCATAACTATGTTACTTGAGCACCAACTAAGCTATAATACTTCATGACTTGATGATAAGAAGTATTCTTCTCTTTCACTTTATGATCTAAGCTTGAATCACTTAGAAACAAAAACTTAAGATTAAATGATCAAAGAATTGTAGGAGATGTATAAACTAATTTAGAACAGAAAGAAAGTAAGTGAAAAAGATGAGAAAATTGTGGGAAACAGTCCACTATTTATAGGAAAAGCTGAGAGCGTTTTTACTTGGCCGGCCCCTTTAGCGCATAGGCCGGACCCCTTATCACTAAGGGGGCCGCCCTTACCTATAAGGGGGCCGCCCATAGCAGGACCCTTCCATTTTTGTCTTTTCTAGTGGAGGTGTTTCCTAGATCAGTTTTATCTATTTTTAGGTGGAAAATTTGAATTCAAAATATTTATTTTGAATAAAACATTTCTTGTAAATATCAAAAATGTTTTGTATAAGTTTTAAAAATGTTTATTACATTTTATAAAAATGTAAGGTTTAGAAAAGATAAACTCCTTTGATCATAAATAAATTAAGCATTTATTTATTCATACCTTTAAGTGATTAAATTTCGAAATGAAAATTTACGACTAATTATTTGTTTACGTTTAATTTTTACATAGAGCGTTTTTTACATTTTGTGATTATCAAAACGTAGAGAAGTCAAAAAATATCAATAACGTTTTTAGGCATTATTTCTATCAACAGAGCGAATTCGTCTTTCATTACTCTCCTCCCAAAGGTAAACAATCCTATATTCATTAAAGATTATCGTTCTATTTCGCTAATTGGGTTACAATATAATATCTTAACTAAGATTCTAGCGAATCGGTTAGCATCTGTGGTGAACACTATTGTTAGTCAGGAGCAGTCGGCGTTTATTGCGGGACGTCAAATTCTTGACGGTCCTCTTATCTTGAGTGAAGTCATCGATTGGTACAAACAATGCAATAAGAAAATGATGATATTCAAAGTCGATTTTGAGAAGGCATTTGATTCAGTTAATTGGAAATACTTGGATTATATCCTGGAGCAATTCAGATTTGGTCTCAAATGGAGGGGTTGTATTCGGGAATGTTTGCAATCTGCACACACATCTATTCTCGTTAATGGTAGTCCAACATCAGAATTCTCTATCAAAAGAGGATTAAGACAAGGAGATCCGTTATCTCTGTACCTGTTTATTCTTATTATGGCGGGTCTTCACATCGCTATCAAGGATGCGGTTCAAGCAAGCTTAATAAGAGGAGTTAAGGTAGGTAAGTCGGGGTTACGGTTGTCCCATTTTTTTATGTGGATGATGTCGTTATGATCACGGAATGGAACCGAGTAGATATGGATAATATTATCGGTTACTGAATGTTTTTTTCTTAGCCTCAGGTTTACTAATAAACATCAACAAATCTAGTGTCTTTGGTATCGGTGTCTCAACAGAAGAGTTAGAAGAGATGGCGCGCGTCACAGGGTGTTCGTCAGGTTTGTTTCCTTTTGCTTATCTTGGGCTTCCAATAGGTTCTAATATGAATTTGGTAGCTCATTGGCAAGGGATGCTCGATAAATTCAAGAATAGATTATCTACATGGAAGGCAAGACTTTTTTCTATTGGAGGTCATTTGACATTAATAAAGGCGGTGTTGGGAAGTGTTGGTATATACTTTATGTCGATCTTTAGAGTGCCAGAAACAATTCTTAAGTTTTTAGAAAGATTGAGGGCTAATTTTTTTTGGGGTGGAGATGAAAACTAAAAAAAATGTGCTTGGCTTAAATGGGAAAACATCTTGGCATCACTTGAAAAAGGAGGTTTAAGGTTTGGTATCGTAGTTGTGAAAGTTTTCTTTCAATCTAGCTCTCTTGCAAAAATGGAGGGTGAAAGGAATGGTTCTAAGCGAAATTTGTTAAGTCATTAAAGCTATTCATGGAGAGGACACAGGTCTAGATCTAAAAAGTTGTAACACTAATGGTTTATGGGTAAAAATTGTTGGGTCCATAAATCTTTTACATTCTAGTGGCACTGTTCTAAAGAAACGTTGAGAATTAAAATAGTTTTTGCCGCATGATTGAGATTTTGGATGGATCAATGATCGTGAAAGTCTTTATGCATCGGTTTAATAGACCTTGTAGGTTGGTATTTTGCAACGCTCATTGTTGGTTTCGTAGATCGTTTTGTAGGTGGGGTATGGTCTTTCCAGTGGAGGCGAGAAGTCACGGGCCGGAGTAGTGATCTTTTGGCTCGTTTAATGGATGATTTGAATCAGATTACGAGACTTGAAGGCGAGGACACTTTTTGTTGGAATATTGGTAGCATTGGTTGTTTCACGGTCGGCGTACTATAAATCGTTGGAATGGAGAGTGCATTGTCTTGGGAGATTTTAATGAAGTCAGGCGTAAGGAAGAACGAGGGGGGTCTATTTTCAATGTGTATGGAGCGAGGGATTTTAATCATTTCATTACGTCGGCTGGGCTTGTTGAAGTTCAATTGGAAGGGTATAGCTATACCTGGGCGCACCCCTCGGCATCTAAAATGAGTAAGTTAGACCGTTTCTTAGTTTCTGATGGGTTTCTTTCTTTGTTCCCTCATATTTCAGCAGTGTGCCTTGATAGGCATCTCTCGGATCATCGGCCGATCCTTCTCCGGGAGTTTAACACAGATTATGGGGCTACCCCGTTTCGTTTGTTTCACTCATGGTTTGATTTTCAAGGCTTTGATGATATGATTACTCAGACTTGGAATTCTATTAATCTCAATGATAGTAATGCTATGGTTCGCTTCAAAAAGAAACTTCAGGCTCTCAAAAAAGTGATTCGATTGTGGATTGGGAATTATAAACGGAATCAGATGAATCGTACGACAGAGATTAAAATTAAGTTGAAAGATATTGACAAATTATTAGATCAACTTGGTGCTAATGATGATCTTCTTTCTGTTCGCTCAGAGCTCCTAAAACAATATCATGATATCCACTCCGTGGAAACGCGTGAGTCTATCCAAAAGGCGAAAATTAAATGGGCGGTAGAAGGGGATGAAAACTCCAAGTTTTTTCATGGCATGATTAACAGAAAACGCGCCAACTTAGCGGTTAAAGGTGTCATGATTGATGGCGAATGGGTTGATGATCCTAGTAAAGTGAAAGATGAGTTTCGTGATTATTTTGCTTCTCGTTTCTGTGATCCTGGAATCCGTCATGGTGTCATCAATTTTAATTTTCCTAACCGTCTTAATATTGATCAGTCGGGGGAGTTGGAGGCTCCTATTTCTAGAGATGAAATTCGTAGGGCTGTTTGGGATTGTGGTGAAAATAAATCTCCTGGGCCGGACGGTTTTACCTTTGAATTCTTTCGCAAATTCTGGAATATCGTTGGTCCTGATCTTTGCTTAGCTGTGGAGTGGTTCTTTCATCACGCCTCTTTTCCTGTTGGATGTAATTCTTCTTTTATTGCCCTCATCCCGAAAACATTGAATCCGAAATCAGTTGGTGAGTACAGGCCTATTAGCTTGATTGGGAGTATCTATAAAATTGTTACGAAGATTCTTGCCAATCGTCTTTCTACGGTCATCGCCGATATTATTTCGAACGTACAAACAGCGTTTCTTCCTAACCGTCAAATTTTGGATGGCCCTTTTATCATTAACGAGCTCCTTGCTCGATGCCATCATAAAAAACATAGTGCTATGGTTTTTAAGATCGACTTTGCTAAAGCGTATGATTCTATCCGGTGGGATTATTTGGGTGATGTTCTTAAATCGTTTGGGTTCGGTGTTAAGTGGTGTTCGTGGATTCGAGGTATCTTAAATTCTAGTATGGCTTCCATTCTTGTTAATGGGAGTCCTACTAAAGAGTTTCAGTTTCATAGGGGCTTGAAACAAGGGGATCCGTTGGCTCCTTATTTATTTATTATTATCATGGAGTCTTTACACTTATCTTTCTCTCGTGTTATCGAAGCAGGCATTTTTACAGGTATTAAGATTGACTCTTCAACGACTCTTTCCCATTTGTTTTATGCGGATGATGCAGTTTTTATCGGTGAATGGTCTCGTGGTAATTTGACTGGTATCATGCACACTCTTCGTTGTTTCTCTTTATTATCCGGCCTCTCCATTAATCTGAAGAAAAGCCAACTCCTTGGTGTTGGTATACCGGAATCTCAGGTTTTAGAGGCTGCTACATTGATTGGTTGTTCGGTTCTTCATACGCCGTTTAAATACTTGGGTATCATGGTAGGCGAAAACATGTCTTCGATTAGGGCATGGGACGAAACCGTTAATAAGCTCAAGATGAGTCTATCTTCTTGGAAGCTCAAAACTCTTTCTATTGGAGGTCGTCTTACTCTTCTCAAGTCGGTTCTCGGATCCACCCCTATTTATAATATGTCTCTCTTTAAGGTCCCTAAGGCGGTTCTCAAATCCATGGAATCTATTCGGCGGAATTTTTTCAATGGTATTCGTGATGGAGAGAAAAAGATTGCTTGGGTTAGCTGGTCTAAGGTTCTTGCGTCCAAAAGTAATGGAGGTCTTGGAGTCTCCAGTTTTTATGCTCTAAATAGAGGCCTTCTTTTTAAGTGGATTTGGCGCTTTCTGTCTCGCGATCAATCGTTGTGGGCCCAGGTCATTCATGCTTTACACGGCTCCAACACAAGTACTCTTTCTGCCTCCTATTCTTCGCTGTGGAGTTCTATTATTAAAGAATGTAACGCCCTTAAATCTCAAGGTTTGGACCTAATCTCTCATTGTAAAATTAGAGTTGGTAACGGTATGTCTACAAGTTTCTGGCATGATCAATGGTTAGGTGATTCTTGTCTTCGGTTAAGCTATCCTCGTCTATTTGCTCTCGAAAATAATAAGGTTTGTTCGGTGGCCGCTAAGATGAGCGCTCCTTTTGTTTCGTCTCTCCGTCGTGACGTAAGAGGTGGGGAAGAATCTGCACAGCTTTCTCGGATTTCTGATCTTCTCGATACAGTGGTGCTTTCTAACATGGGGGATCGTCGGTTCTGGGACCTTAATGGTGACGGGTGTTTTCGTGTAAAAGATGTTCGTAGGTTGCTTGACGATATGCTCTTGCCTAAATCTGATGTTCCGTCTAGATGGGTCAAGCAGATCCCCATCAAGGTTAATGTTTTGGCGTGGAAGATCTCTATGGATCGTCTTCCTACTCGGGTTAATTTGCATCGGCGTGGAGTTCAGGTTTCCCCTATTTCTTGTCCTATTTGTTGTGAGGCCCTCGAGAATCTCGATCATTTGCTGTTTTGTTGCGACTTGGCAAAAGATATTGCTCGGTCTATTTGTAATTGGTGGGGCTTGGTTTGGAACCCTGTTGATTCGTATCGATCTTGGTTATCTTGGTTTAATTTGGTTCAGCTTCAATCAAGTTCAAAACAAGTGCTGGAAGGAGTGTTTTACACTTCCTGGTGGAGTATCTGGTCATATAGAAACCATCTCCTCTTCTCTGATTCAAATCTTCGAAAAGATGGTATTTTTGAAGACATAGTTAGGCGTTCTTTTTCTTGGTATATTGCTAGGGGTAAAAACTCTATTAGTTGGGATAGTTGGATTCAACACCCTTTTTTAATTTCTTTGTAATTCTAGCTCCTTGCTAGTTTTCTTTTAATAAAGTTGCCGTTCAAAAAAAAAAAATCTTGGAGGACGATTTAACTAGTTATCGCATGTTTCTTCTCCATTATTGAGCAAACCAGTGGAGTACTAGTTTCTTTTCCTTGCTTTCTTATCCCTTTATTCGTTTTTACGGGTACTTCTATAGAACATTAGAGACAAGGTTCAACTTAAGTGTAGGGGGAAAATAAGCCTTAAAAACTATTCCTTTATTTGCCATTTGCTTGTTCCTTAAAATGATGGGTAATATTTCGAAACATAGCATAAAAATGTAATTTTAACCTAAATTTAAAAAAATTTATGACACATACCGACGAAAACCAAGTATTAATAGCGTCTCATGGATAGGAATGTGTATGACTAACACAAAAACCTTCAAAATTCCACCCAAAAAATGTGAGGTTCGCCTTTAGATCTTTAGGAATTTAGGTATCCATTATTGATACCCAAGATAGTTTATACCTTTAGCTTGTTCAAGTTAAGGTTCGAATGCAGACATATGTGTTTATTCTGTCATTACGGATGTGTATGTATGATCTATGTCGCCTTTTCTGGAACATTGGTATCGGTATTAAATTATATGAGTGTACCGGTAGTATATTAAATTCTAGAACTTATTTTTATGATGCATTTCAAGACCGCATAGTAAGTATTAGGATTTGCTAGATAAGAGGCACTACGATTAACCCATGTTTTAAACCTGTAATTATTATGATTGTCACACCGATCATGTAACTATCCCACACCCTTGCCATACACTCATTTTTAGTGCAGGATACCCCTAGTACAACCCTCTGAGCATATCCTTTTTCATGGTTCTCATAATTTTTTGGTTAAGCCAGACTATTAATGAAGAGCATTGTCACCCTTAAACAATCGTTACACCCAAACCGCCTTAGCCTACCTTGTATGTACTCGCTTTTAGTATATTATTGTTTTAGCCCAAGTTAAGTAATGAGTACACGGTTGCTAGGTCCTTATCCTTGTAAATATTATTTTGGGACGATTGGAATTCATGGTAGTATTCATCTTATGAAGAATTGGGGAAGAAGTAATTTATTACCCAGTAGAGCTCAATAAGCTCCATGTTATGTTGATCCATCTCAATTTGGGTCATAGAATAGTTTGCTCGTAAAGTATGTAAAAGTTCAAGTGTAGGGGTGCATCTATAAGCCCCATGTGATGTATTATGTTATCCAAAAAAAAGAGAAGAGAAAAACAGAAACGAAAAAGAAAGAGATTGTGGAAAGTAGAAGAGGGGTTGAATAGTTTACAAGTTCTTTTTCGTTTTAAAAGTTAGCTTTCAAAAATGTTTAGATTCAAGTTGTATGTTTAATCAACCAACAATATGAACAAACAATTACTATCTAAACTATGCCTAAATAACAATAGCAATAATAAGTAAAGAGATAAAGAAAGGAAAAATCAAACCAAGACATCAAGATTTTATAGTGGTTCGGCTACAAAGCTCCTCTTCGCCCTACTCCACTCCTCGAGTATCCTACTCAAGATTTTACTATGTCAACAAGCTCCCTTTAGGCGGAGAAAACCGTTTACACCTCACTTCTGTTATTTTCCGACACTAAGCTAAATGTTGAGTCCTAATATTAGCTAAAACTAATCTACCACTTCACAAGATCTACACAATCAGATCTACACAATATCTGAATCACACACATACACAAGACGAATACAATAGAGATTTGGAACTTAGAAAAAGAGAGGAGAGATCACTAATTAACACTTCGTTTCTTGACGAATACGAGTGTTCTTCTCTTGCACTTGAATGAGAGGGAAGAGATGAGAAGAAGAGATTAGATCACTTGAAACAAGATCTAAGTATGTTAGTGATCAAGAGTTTTAGTAAGAGAAAGAAGTTTTAGAGAGAGAAAGAGGAGACTGAAAAATTTCATGCAAAGAGGTCTGATTTTCAGCAAGGGGTGGACTGGTATTTATAGACAGGGAAAGTCAAAAGGTAACTGGCGGGGGTCCCGGCGGTCCCATATATACAAGGGGGCCGCTAGTAGACACCGCTCCCTTTTTTTTCTTTTTGTGAGGAAAGTTGTATCTAGTATAGAAGCTTCTGTTTTGGGAGGGAAATTTGAAATTCAAATTTTAATTTTTTAATAAAACTTTTCTTTTAATTAGAAAATATTTTGTAAATGTATTTTTGAGAAAATACTTTTGTAGAATTAAAAGTGAGGTTTAAAAAGAATATTTTCTTGATCACTAATCATGCTTAATGATTTTGTTTATCCATACCTTAAGTGATCACAAATCTTAGAAATGAAATTTCACACTTAATAATTTGTGAACGTTATTTTTATCGTAAACGTTTTTACATTTTGTTATTATCAAAACAATTAGAGTTCGAAAAATATAAATCACGTTTTTAGAAATTATTTGTATTAACAATCTCCCTCTTTTGATGATGACAAAATAAAAACTTAATTTAAATAAAAATAAAGGTTTTAAATTATTAATGAGTTTTATTTCATTTTCCCCCTTTTTGTTGAATTCAAAAAAGATGATCGTCGAGTTGTAGAGGTGAGAAAGAAATCGACGATATCAAGACTCCCCCTTGATGTGAGCTCCCTCTCGTTTTGGGGAACCAAGGGATCGATCTTACGAAATTTGTTTGCTACAAAACAAAGTTAGAAGTAAAGTGCAAGGCAAATATCTTGAAAACATAATTTGAGATTTAGTCACCCATAAGGAGTTTCATTCCATAAGTAAGAAACTTATACAAAAGTAGACATGATTAATTTGCTAATACAACATGTAATAGAACTCAAATGAGCAAGGAAATATTAATTCACAAGTTACACTACAATCTAGACATGCATAGAAAATAAGTCCTAGATGATTCATGATTCATAGGGGATAACTTTGATCAAAAAGTTAGGGTGACCCATTTATGAGATTTTTGAGACTAATTCAAGGTGGTGGTGGAAAATGAGAGGTGATTAAGGTAGTGAGAAGATACTCAAGATGAGCAAACATGATGTTCATCTCATCTCTTAGGGATAATAAGAGGTTTCGGTTGTGGGAGCAACATATACAAGTTGACCCCATGATAGTCATGATAGTTGTAGAAAAGAGGATGGCCCATGATAGGAGGTTTTGATTTAAAGGAAGAAGGTATTTCTTAATGACTTATTGAAGTGTCATTGGTTGATATAGTTTTAAATGGTGCATTTGGAGGAGTTAGAGATGAGGAAGTTGTTGTGGGAGAAGGTGTGGTGGTGAAATCTTCATCACTAGAGATGTTAACAAATAGTTGTCTAAGATGGATTATGGTTAATTTGATTTTCTTGGTAGGGTTAGAAGAAGAGGCATTGGTGGAATTTATGGTAAAATGGTGTGAGAAGGATGAAGATGATGATAGAAGTGGGGAGGATGACTTATTTAATTAGGGAGGAAGAGATCAAAGTGGAAAAGCATGAGAGTTGAAATCTCATATTCCAAAAGTGGTTTCGCAAAATGCAGAAGGATTAGCTGGGTCTAAGAAAGAATAGTCAACTGCATAGAAAATCAGGAGTCACAGTAAAATTTTCGTGACTTCTGATGGCGGTCCCATATATATATGGTGGTCCCAGATATATTAGGGGTCCGCCCCTTATATATGGGGGCCGTTTTTTGAAGACAATAAATTTTCCAGTTTTCCTGATTTGCTGTAAATCCTATAAAAAAGTTACCTAAACTTCCCCTTTTTTAGTCAAACCTATTTCATCATGAATCATCTAATATTCGATAATCAAATTCACAATATCAACTATCTTAAGTTCCATAAGGAAAGCATATGTAGGCAATTTTACTAAAAGTCAAGCATGCATTATATGTAGCAAGATTGTATCAAGGTGCATGCAAGCATGGGTTTAGGATGATAAAACTGAAAGATCATCCATGGCAAGTTATGTTGCCCATACTAAGTGCTAATATATCACATAACATATGTTCAAGTACTAAAGCTTCATATAAGTAGTAAATAATACAAATAATAATGTCATAAAGCAATTTTCCTTATTGCTCACTTCTTTATGTTTCTCCATAAGTTTCTGAGACCTTTTCCGATTGACCTTAACCCACCACGATGCTCATCTTGAATTTGGACTAGACGGTTGATTATTTCGGTTTAATGGGTGTAAAAGGGTTCTAAGTGAGGGTCAATGTTGGATGGATTTTGAAAAACATAAGGAACTTCATTTGTTAACGAGTTGTCATAACGAATGGGGGAAGGAGTGCTTGCACATGAGGTCCCTTCATCATTTCTATCATCATCATCATTAAAATGAGAGGAGGATGGTTGACCGAAGGTGGAGTAAGAAGAAGTGGAGTGACGACCTCTTGTCGTGCCATGATCCTTTTTAGGCTTTCGCACTTTTTGAGTGCCAAGAGGATCCATGACACGATCGTACAAGACATAAGATTCATTTTGCAATTCGGGATTTTCACCAATGGTGAAATCAAACAAGCGGGTTAATAGCATACCATAGGGTAGAATTAACCTAGCTTGCTTAGTAACCCACTCTATTCGTTTTGCTATGAAATAGGCAAGATTGAATTTTTCAGAGTTTGCAACACAATAAAGCATATAACAAAGACATGCGGGAACGTGGTCCCGATTACCCCCCAAACGGAAAACATTTTCCCAAATTATTTCTTCTAAATGTTTCAATGTTGACACAATTTCACGAGTGAGAATTTGATAATCTTGAACCTCAACTTCTTATTGATGACGGATGCGAGTGACTTGACCTTCTCGATCTTCTTGAATATACGAGATGATATCATCGGGAGAAGGGAGGTTGGTTTGATATGGGCTTTCCGTAGGGGCACCATATACCAACTCATCAAGTGACCATTTATCACTAAAGACACACGCACCCTCACAAGGTATTCTAAGAATTTGAGAAAAGTCTTCAAGAGAAAGCGAGAAGTATTGATTTTGAATAACAAATTCAACAAACATTTGACCTTCGTCGAAATAAATCTATCGATACTGACTGTAAAACTCAAGAATAAAACGGGGACACACTTGTTCATTGATTTCAAGGAGACACTAAAACTCGACAAAATGGAACAAAGACCGAACATAGTTTAGGTCCGTAAAGTTATCAAAAACCACCCGACCCTCGTGAATGTAACGTCTTCAAGGTTTCTTAGTTTTTCTTTTATTGGAGAACGGAATTCATGTGAAATTTCAGGGATATAGTGTCTTGTATTTTTGTAATCTTCAGAAGATTTGCGAGGCATGATTTCCTAAAAGAAAATGAAATCACATTTTTATTACTTTTTACTTGTAATATGTCATGAGCATTGTTTCTAGTATGTGCCTAAATGTAACAAATATGGAGTAACAATTAACTCGACCTAAACATAAAATCCTAAGAGTTAACCCAAACGCTCCTTAATTTGATTTTGCTCAACCTAACAAGTCAAAAAATACATATGAATTATGTATCTCGAAATTTGTTCATGAGATCATTATGCATGTGTCTGAAAACGTTTTTAGATTGTATTGACAATGCATAACAATAATTTTATTTTGTTCCTAACGTGAGTGATTTAAAAATGAAATTGGGGTTTTGGTTCAAAATTAATTTTTCAACAAACTCCACTAATATACGAAAATCCTATGTCTATGGGAAACATATTAGTTATACATTGTATTCTAGTAGTCCTAATTGTATGAAATTGAAAGAAAAATTGAAAATCCCTAATTTCAAATGTTGGTGTTCATCATAAACCTTAGACTCAAATTGAAATAAAATTAATGAAATGACTTACAATTAATGATCTTTAAGATGTTGTGAATGATTGTAAGTGTTGATTTTATCTCCACTTTGTGTTTTGATGGGTGATTTTGAGTTTGTGGGTTGTTTGAGTCGTGTTCGTCACTTGCAGCACGAGGGGGGGTGTTTGTTTTTTTGGTTTGAAATTTTTTTTGACTAAGTGTAAAATAAGGGAGTTTGCTGATGGCGGTCCCATAATGTCTGGCGGTCCCAGATATATTGGGGGGCCATCTATGGTATGGGGGCCGCCCTTAATAAAGGGTTTTGGACTTAGTTTTTGACAAAAATTTTACCAAGAAGAGTGACATTTTAATTTGCATTTTGCTAATTAAAAATACTTAAAGTACTTCGAATGAAGTAATTTAGTTGTCATGACACGGAATGGAACACGGATTAGAATCAAAACTAAAAAAAGGAGAAGCGGACACATAAGATTTATGGAATGTGTTCCATCATTCTTAAACCAAGACGTAGATAGTTAAACGATTCACGTTTAAGGGGTTTAGTAAGAATGTCTGTGAAGTTGTCGACGGACAGCACTTTTTCGATTGAGATATGTCATTTTTGAACATTATCACGAAGAAAGTGGTGACGTATTTCGATGTGTTTGGTACAAGAATGTTGCACCGGGTTTTTGCTAAGGTTAATCGCGCCTTTGTTGTCGCACATGATGGGAACGTCTTCGAGTCGTACATCGTAGTCGATGAGAGCTTGTTTCATCCATAGTGCTTGTTGACATGCCTTTTCGGCGCTTACGTATTCGGCTTAAGTAATGGATATAGCAAGAGTGGTTTGTTTCTTCAATAACCAAGATGTCAAAAACATCCTACAAACGTACAAATACCGCTAGTGCTCTTCCTATCCACATAATCTCCCGCATGATCAGAGTCGGCATATACTATGGTTTCTATGCCGGTCCCCTTAGGATACCATAATCCTAAGTGCGTAGTGCCTTTAATGTATCGGAAGATACGCTTAACCGCTTCAAGGTGAGAGGTTTTGGGAGCCTCTTGGAAGCGGGCACAAAGGCAGACACTAAACATGATATCGGGCCTACTTGCCGTTAGGTATAATAAACTACCTATCATGCCTCGATACTTGGTACTATCTACCGACTCACACTCTTCGTCTTTCGTGAGTTTAGTATCGGAGGACATGGGGGTTTTCATTGGTTTAGAATCTTCTAGACCAAATTTCTTAAGCATTTCTTTAATATACTTAGATTGATTAAAGAAGATACCATCTTCCATTTGTTTTATTTGTAATCCAAGGAAGAAGTTAAGTTCACCCATCATGCTCATCTCGAACTCGTCATGCATGATTTTGGCAAATTCATCACACATGTCTTGACAAGTCGAACCGAATATAATGTCATCGACATATATTTGAACGATGATGAGATTTATTTCTTAGTAAAAAGAGTGTTATCTACCATTCCCATTTTATATTCATGTTTAATAAAGAAAGCTTTTAATCTATCATACCAAGCTTTGGGTGCTTGTTTAAGACCATACAAAGCTTTCTTTAATTTATAAACATGATTCGGTTTTTCAAAATCAATGAATCCCGGAGGTTGTGCCACGTATACCTCCTCATTGATAAAACCGTTCAGGAATGCACTTTTTACGTCCATTTGGAATAGTTTAAAATCTAAGGCACAAGCATAGGCTAATAATATCTTAACAGACTCAATTCTAGCAACCGGGGCATAAGTTTCATCATAATCGATGCCCTCTTATTGGTTGTAACCTTGAGCAACTAACCTAGCTTTATTTCGAGAAATGATACCGTTCTCGTCTAACTTATTTCTAAACACCCACTTAGTTCCTATAATTGTCATATTCTTAGGTTGTGGAACTAACTCCCAAACGTCATTAGCAATGAATTGATTTAATTCTTCTTGCATAGCGACTATCCAACTTTCATCTCCTAAAGCTTCATTCACGTTTTTAGGTTCTATAGTTCACATAAAACAAAAGAAGTTACTTTGGTTTTGGGCTTGTGACCTAAGGGTTCTTTGGTTAAGGTTTCCTATTACATTTTCTAAAGGATGGTTCATAGATTCCTTAATATTGACTATTTCATCAATTTCTAGTATTTCATCCTCAACAACATTTTCTAGGTTTTTCTTTTTGGTTGCCTAATAACTTCTTCTTCATCTAAGTCATCATCCACCAAGGGTGATGTCTTAGAGGGTGGAGGAGTTTCATCGAAAGTCACGTTGAGTGATTCTTTGATTTTCCTAGTGTGTTTATTGAGGATGATAAAGGCTTTACTATTTTGTGAGTAACCTAAAAAGACACCTTCGTATGACTTTGGGTCAAACTTGGTAAGGTAGTATTTGGTGTTTAATATGAAGCACTTGCTCCTAAACACTCTAAAATAGTTAAGAGTAGGTTTCCTACCTCTCAAGAGTTCATAGGGTGTTTTTTCCTAAGATGGCTCTAATTAGGATTCGGTTGAGAATGTATGTTGAAGTATCTACGATGTTACACCAAAACTTTTGTGGTAACGATTGCTCGTTCAACATAGTCCTACTCATTTCTTGAAGTGTCTTATTTTTCCTTTCGACCACACCATTTGATTAAGGAGTGCGTGGAGCCGAGAAGTTATGTGTAATACCGTTGGCATTACAAAACTCTCCAAATTGCACTTCATTATCAAATTCTCTATCGTGGTCGGTTCTTATTGACACTATTGAACAACCTAATTGGTTTTGAATTTTCCTACTAAATATTTCGAATTGATCGAAAGCTTCGGTTTTATCCTTAAGGAATCTAGTCCAAGTATACCTAGAGTAGTCATCTACTATGACTAAGGTGTAGCGGTTTCCTCCGTAACTCCGTATGGCGGATGGACCGAAGAGATCCATATGGAGAAGTTCTAAGCATCTAGTCGTTGAGACTATATTCTTAGCTTTATGACTAGCGTGAGCTTGTTTTCCCATTTTGCAAGCATCACAAAAATGTTGATCAAACTTAAGCTTAGGTAGGTTTCTAACTAATTCCTTAAAGCCCAACGATGTGAATGAGACGCATATTTGCGAGTCCTAATCTCCTATGCCACAAAGAGAAATTTCATCATCGTTGCAGACAAATTTTGATCCTTTGGCTTAGTTCCTAATTTCATCAACAAAAGCCTTTCCTTTCCTAATACCATCTACCTAAGACTTTACGTCCTAGTGATTTCATCACTGTCATGTTAGAGAAAAGCTACTCATAAAGCTTATTTTCACAATTTGTCCTAACTCAGCAAGTTACATCCTAAGTTATCAACATGTTCTACATTACTAGTTTGAAGAGTCATTAGAAATCGTTCACCTTGCCAAGAAGTTACCCCACGCGAAGATAACTACCAAAAATGACGTTACCATCCAGTGTATGACTTGAACGTAGAGAAGAGCTTACGGTTACCCGTCATATGTTTTAGACTATCCTTGATCCAATTCGTGGGTTCCAAGTCGACACCATGCAAATATCTATATAATAGTACAATGACTCAACATTTTGTTCCCAATACTTTTGGGTCCAAAGTTGTTTATGCTAAACATCCTAATTTGATGCAATTGGTTGGGATGAGGAAATGGAGAACACATTTCCCATGGCATGTAACTTTGACGTGGAAAGTTATTCCAAGTTACGGGAAAGCCATGAGGTCAATTTTGTCAACCAATGTTCCTTTTTGGTTGCGATGTTTTGGCACGAGAATAATTATATTGACTCTGCTAGGAGGTAGAGTTTTTGATCTAAAATTTGGTTTCGAAAATCCAACTCTAGTTTTTGACAATGGCTTATAGAATTGTTTAACTTCATTGTCACTAACAACGAGAACTTTGGCTTTGTTTACAATGATGTGTTTTTGGCACTAACCCAAAATAGATTTTTTGAAAAGATACACCTTTTCTCAGATCTAGCGTTGCGTGGTGGCGGTCCCAATAATTATTTTAAGGGTGTCGCGCTGGGCACTTTCAGGGGCCGCCATAATTATGGGACCTTCATCAGAGGACACCTTTTTCTGAGCTTTTACAAATTTTATTTCCTTAGTTCCACTAGATGATGCTTCAAATGAATTAAACCCTAAACCTAATTTTAATCACTACTGGATGGGTTTTTGATTACTTAACATTTCATCTTTAAGCAATGTTACTCTGATCAAACTACCCGACAAATCTTTTCCCATAGTTATTTAATCTAGTGGATTCTTCTTTTAGTTTTTCATTTCAATTTTAAGCGTATGACACTTTGCACAATCGAGATCAACTCCCTTGTTTTTCTCGAGTGTGGATAATTTATCTTTTAATTCTCTAAGCTCGTTTTCTAGACTATTTCTAGTGGCTTTTAACCTTTTGTTCTTAGTGATTATGTTGGGAAATAGATTGTAAAAGACTTAATACTGATAGTATAACAGTTAAGTCTGGTAGTATTAGTTAGTTCTGGCTGTACTAAGTTAATACTGGCAGTACTAAGTTAAGTCTGGCAGTACTAAAGTTAGTACTGGTAGAATAGCAGTACTATAGTTAGTACTGGTTGTATTTAGTTAAGTCTGTTTTAGTTAAGTCTGTTTATATAACAGAATAGTAATAGTTATCTTAGAGATATCTTAGGAGATATCTTAGGAAAGAGATATCATTATCCTTTTACAACGTTTTTGTAACGCCTGCTGAGGGTTTTTCCCTTGGTGGTATAGAAAGGAACCCTACGGCATAAGTTTTATATAATAAAATAGAAGCATTAAAGCTAAAGAGAAATCTAACTAGAAAAATTCGTATTATTGATCTTCTTAATTCTTGTGTTAAGATTCCCGCATTAACACTTATTTTCATAGTCCCGTGTCACTTACATAGTTTATTTGGATTATTTAAGTTAACTATCTCTTACAAATCTATAGTCAACCTAGACCAAAGACCTACAATGGTATGCAAGCAAATAGAGGACTCTGTAATAAGAAGAATCACAAAATCACAAACAAACACTCTCCTATAATTCTTTACAAAATGTCTCAACCTGCTAATGATGAGTTCTCACAACATCTCAGTGATGATGAAGAATCAAACCATGAAGATGCATCAGACACTGGTGCTGCACCTAAACAAAAACAACAAGTGATTCCTCAAACAACTGCTATCTCAAATATTAAACTCCCAATTTTGAAGAAGGAGGAGTATGATATATGAGCTATGGAGATGTAGCATTACCTTGAGTACATTAACAATGATGTTTGGAAGGTAATTCAAAATGGAAACTCCAAGAAGAGAATTTCAACTGGAAAGGATGGTATTGTTCGAATACTTTCACCAGTAACTGCTGCAGAAATTCAAGCTGTTGAAAAGGAAAGGAAGGCTAAGAATATCTTGCTGATGTCCATTCCCAAGGAGCATATGAGAAGATTTCATGGAATGGATAATCCAAAAGAGATCTGGGAAGCCATCAGAACTAGGTTTGGTGGTAATGCAAACTCAAAGAAAATGCAGAAGGCTGTTTTCTAACAACAGTTTGAAGCATTTACAATATCCAGTTCAGAAGGGTTAGAAAAGGGATATGACAGATTCCAACAATTACTTTCTCAGTTAAAGCTCATGGTGCTAAAGTATCAACTGAGGATGCAAATCATAAGTTTCTCAGATCTTTACCCCCAACATGGTCTAATCTGGCAATGACTATGAGAACTAAACCAGATGTTGACACTTTATCTATTGATGATTTGTACAATAACCTTAGGGTTTTTGAGCAGGAAATACAAGGTGCCTCAAAAACATCTTCAAGTGCTCAAAATGTTGCTTTTGTTTCACAAAGCAATAGCAGCACTAATAAGGTTAAGTCTGGTTTTACTGGTGCCTACAGTACTTGCACTCCTTCTACTTCTTCAACCAATATTCCTGAAAAAGAAGTTCTTGTTGGTTTTGCTGATGAAGTTATTTATTTCCTCTTTGCCAAACAATCAGAGGACTGGGACTTGCTTCATGAAGATCTGGAACAAATTGATGATTTGGACATTGAAGAGATGGACATAAACTGGCAGATACCAATGATTGCTTTTCGAATGAAGAAGTTCTATAAGAAAACTGGAAGGAGGGTTCGTGTGGATGGAAAAACACCTGTTGGTTTTGACAAAAAGAAGCTTGAATGCTTCAATTGTCACAATACTGGTCACTTTGCTAGGGAATGTACAGCAAAGGGGACACATGATGGAAAGAAGAGGAGAGACTCATTTTATCAACACCAAGAAGCTGAAAAGCAAGAGAAGAATTAGATGGGCTTGCTGACAATAGATGATGGTATTGTCAATTGGGGAGAACATACTGAAGATGAAGAGACAAATCATGCACTCATGGCAATCAGCTCAAGTAGTGAGGTATCTTTGTGTTCTAAAATTTGCATTGATTCATACAATACCCTTAAAACACTGTGTGATGAACAAATGAATCAGTTAGGTGATCAAGAAGCACAAATACTTGCCTATAGTCAAGCTGTTAAGAAACTAGAAGCTCAACTTGTTACTTTTCAAAAACAGCAACTTTCTCTAAATGAAAAGCTTACATTTCAGGCTAATGAAATATATGAAAAAGATCAAAAGCTTAAAAAATATAGGAGAATTGGAATGAAAGCTGTAAAAGAAAAGGAACAATTGCAGAAAACATTAGATTCATGGAAAGATTCTTCCAAGAATCTTTGGAGATTAATTAATTCTGGCATGAGTTCATGTAGTAAAATTGGCTTAGGGTATGAAATAAAATCAAATGATGAGGTTCTAAGTTATGAGGAAGAAATGAATTTTTTTGTTTTTAATTATACAAAAGAGGACTCAGTTAGAAAACCTTTGTACAGTAGATTTACAAAGACTAATGATTTTAAAGGTGTTTCACATCCCTTAAGTGGAGATTATACTCCTAAACCACAAGAGGAAATTGATGATTCTTTTTATGTTTATGGTAAAAAGGGACATCAAAAGCCTAAAATTAGTGACTCAGATGACAACTCTACTGAGCATTCTACCTGTC
>BQNB010045048.1:0-44522 GCA_026074375.1 Tanacetum coccineum
AATCTAATGAACAAATACTGAATACCAGATAAAAACTAACTTAAAACAAACTTAATTAACAAAACTTAACAACTAAATAAGCATCAATCTAAGATCTAAACTATTTTACTATATTTTTGGTTTTTAGAGGTTTTTAAGACAATAATATGAAAATCTATGATTTAAACTAAGAAAGTTGAAAACAGATAAACAGCTATGAAGATTTAGCTATATAAAACTCAAATAAGCACTAATAAGCAAAGAGAATAAGCAAAAAAGCAGATCTAAACATAGCAAGAAATAATATCATTATTTAAAACTAGAATTTAAAGGAAAATGAAAGAGAAACTTACAAACTTCTCTAGCTAAACAATAGAAACCAATAAAGGCAGCTACAAGCTCCCTAGCTTATTAGATAAGCTAGAGTAAAGTCCTTGGGATCTCTTCCAAGTTAAGATCCCCTTCCAAAAGCTCAAATTTAGTAAGATCCATAATAGATTTAACTGATTTAAGGTTTAGATAAGATTAATACTGAATTCAAACAGCTCTATTTCAGCTTATAGACTGAAAGAGCTTATTATGAGCTTATATAAAAGAGATTTAAGAAGATTTAAAGTAAACACTGAATTTTATTAACTAGAAACCTTGATTACATTACTGAAAAGAGATTACAAAACGATTTTAAGGAAAATAAGCTAAAACAATTAAGCTAAAAATTTCAAATTAAGCTACTACTTCCTAAAACTAAAAACTACTCCCTACGTGTGTGAGAAAAGGCCTCTATTTATAGCACTTGAGGAAGCTTCTAGGATCTCTAGCCCTGCTCTCCAAACTTTCAATCCTGGCCAATCATTTCTTCAATCATTTGAGCTTCATTTGTGGCCGTTTGATCAAAATGTGGACACCTGAAGATTGCCAGCGTGTCATTCCATTGATGTGACGTTTGTGCTTCTTTTGTGAGTAGTTTAGCACAAAAACCCACATAAATTTGTGCTTTCACCATTGTTGACGTGGCTTCTTTGATGGGGATTGGCCAATGGGAGGGATTGGTGATGTAATTCTCTGCCATGTCAGTCCTTGTCAACCGAATTGTCCTTTGTACCCTCTAATTTTAAAAACCCCTTTGTTTTGAGTGGAGGGTGAAATGGGGAAGACGATGAATAGTGAATGGGATTTACCCGCTCTTTTTATAACTAAAATGGGTAAAACTCGTTTAAACTTTGGCTTTGTAACACAAATGGTCCTTGTCTTTTGGTTCTCTCTTATTTCTAGTTATAGAACAGTTTGGGAATTAGCAATTTTGGCCCTTGTGTTTTATAATAAGAGGAAAATGGGTTTTGTTGACATTTATTGACCAATGTTTGACTGGGATTTGACTGAGGCTTGACTTTTCTGGCTTCGGCTTTGGATCTTTGGCTTCTTTTTGTACTCTTCTGATTCTCGTGTCCGTGCTTGCTCGCTTTTGATTGTTTTCTTGTGATTTTTGACTTATCCGTACCTGCACATACAAAACACAAATACAAGCATATTTTTGCCATTTTTGGTCTGTTTTGGGTTTAATTGGGTTATTTTAGGTACAAATGGATATGTGTATTCTACACTTATCACACATAAACAAGTATAAGGCGATAAACATAATTAAGCAACAATGATAAATTAAGCAAAGCCGGATTAAAACAAACCAAACATTATAATCTTCATTAACATGGCTAATACCCGAGGGTATTAGCCCAAAATCATTGCTATTATTACAAACGTGATCAAACAATTACAAATCGAATGATTAAGAAAGTAAGAATTACACGTTGTCTTCTATGGAATTAGGAGTAGTGCTCAACCTTGGCTGCTCTTCTTGGCTTGAGAAATTCAAATTTAGTTATATACTATATAGAGAATGTGATATTGCACACCAAAACTCGTTTTTGAGTCTTGTATTTATAGTGTCTGAAATACGCCTAGATACGCCGTATAGGGATAAGTAGATACGGCATATAAGATCAAATCAATTAAGATAAGATCAAATCAATTAAGATAATTACCATCAATCATATTAAATGCGTATCTTTGACTGATGAACAGCTGTGCATACGGCGTATTGGTTGTAGTGGATACGCCGGCTTGAGAATTGATCATTACGCGTTTCTTGTGCTGAGTTGGCATTGATACGCCGTATCTTCATTGATGGATACGGCGTATAGTTGCAGAAAATAGTATTCTTCAAATGTCTTCGTTTAAGCTTTAGAATTACGCCTTTTTGCTACTTCTTCAAAAGTGACTCCATAATTACTGCAATAATAAACTTTAAGCAATTAAGTACCAATATCTTGCAATAATTATATAAAAGTGGGTAAAATACGTGGGATAAATGATAGTAAAGTATGACGTTATTTGATGATATCAACCCCCCCTCCTAACATGATTATATTATTATTTAGGGGGGGCTAGGTAACAAGCTTTGGGAGCAAGAAGGGTTGCCTTATCTGAATCGTTTCGTTGGTTTTCACCATCATGCCGAGAACCTTTCAAAATTATTAACGTTTTTTTTTTGCGATGTTCTTCTTCTCTTTGCTCGTCCGGCTTGTTTCTGTATGGTTATCATGGGAATCTCTTGACGAATTTAAGTCTACTTCGGATTAGTTTCCAAGTATTCTTTTCGAGAGTACATCGTTTCTTTTGTAATGTGGTTACCATGTTTTTAAACGGCTATATTAATGTCATGCCTTTTTCTGATAAGGTAACCTTCCTTGTTAAAAGACCTTTGGAGTCCCTCTTATATCATCAAAGCTTGCTAATAAAGATTTGTAAAGTGCTTGTGGAACAAGCAAAGAATCAAATTGGTGATTGGAAGAATAAATCCTTGTCCTTTGCGGGACGTCTCCAACTTTGTAAGTCGGTTATATCGTCGATGCAAGTTTATTGGGCTTCGATTATCGTTATCCCTAAGGGTATTATTTATGACATTTAACAACTTATTCAGGGTTTTCTTTGGTGTAACGGGGAGTCGTGTTACGGGAAAGCAAAAGTTGCATGGGTTATCATTTGCCTCCCCACACGTGAGGGGGATGGGGGACTGGGCTTAGAAGTCTTGATCTTTTTAACCAATCTCTTATGTCTAAGTACATCTGGAACCTTGTTACCAATAAGTAGTCTTTATGGGTGCGGTGGATTCACTCTTATAAGTTATGGGGTCATTCCTTTTGGGCCATTCCTTTAAATGGTGCGGATATGAGTTGGGGTTGGCGTAAACTTCTTCAACTCCGGGTTTTGGTTAGACCTTATATCTGGACGAAACTTGGTAACGGTAATAGAGCTTCGGCGTGGCATGACACTTGGGACCCACAAGGCCCTCTAATAAGGTTAATTTCTCCTCAGGACATCTCGAGGGAAGGTTTTTCCCTTACAAGCAAGGTCTCGGACCTGTTTTTGAATTTTGGAGTGGTGTGGCCTCAAGAGTGGCTTAGGAAAGCGTATAATATAGGGATGATCCAAACGCCAAACCTTCTTAGCGAGCTGGTTGATTCTCATTATTGGCGTGATGTTAATGGAAATATGAAGCTTTTTTTGGTAAAATGTGCCTGGGAAGCTTTCCGACCACGGGGTGACGAGGTTAAGTGGTATCATACGGTGTGGTTTAATCATTGTATACCCCGGTATGCCTTCCACCTTTACCTGGTTATGCGTAACAGCCTTAGAACGCAAGACAAATTACAACAGTGGGATCTTGGTCCCAACAATTTACTTTGCCCCTTGTGCGATGTTCAACCGGACTCTCATACTCACCTCTTTTTTTAGTGTTCTTTCTCTTCACATGTTTGGATGCTTGTTCGTCACTTGGCGGATATAGACATCGTATCTCCGGTGTTTCATGATTTTTGCTATACATTCAACAGATTACGAAGAAACGGACGGCTAAAAGTGTGTTTGGTAAGCTCATCATGGTTGCCACTTCCTACTACATTTGGATCGAAAGAAATAATCGCTTATTCAAAAATTTCAAGAGGTCTCCGATAGTTGACGGGGACTTATTTATGGTTACGGTCCGTTTGAAGATCATGACGTTCAGGTTCAAGAATACTACGAGTGCTACTCGTCTTCTTAAGCATTGGAAGATGCCTAGAAATTTTAGGCTTTATGGTAACTAATGCTATCCCATGTGTGATATTTTCTTTTCTGATTCGTGGTTCCTAGAAGATCTCGAAAGAGTTTGGTTCTCAAGACAAGGAGGTCACATGAGAGTTGTTCTCTTTTTTCCTTCTCCAAGGTTTTTCCCATTGGGTTTTTCTTGGGAAGGTTTTTTAAGGAGGCAATCTCATTCGTATATTTGGCTAGTCGACATCATGGCGTGGAAATTAGCTAGGGCAAACTGGGATGTTCCTTAGCTTTGTTTTGTTTAATTATTTGTTAGAGGCATGTCTCTCTTGTGTTTAGTGGGTAGTTTAAGCTTGGCTTGAGGTTAATGTGGCATATCAGTCACATTTCATTGTACTTTTGTTTTTCCTGTGATTAATACAAATTTACTGGGGGTAACCCTTTACCCAAAAAAACAAACTCCCATTGATTATAGAAGGAAATGATCGGACTTGGAGCATAATGACACTTTAATTCATCCATAATTGCCAACTTTGTAACTGCTAAAAATGCCCAGCCGGGCGGCTGGGGCTCTAGCCGGGCAGCTAGATTGCTTCAGTCAACCTCTGAGGCTCGTTTCTAGCCTGGGCGTTTGGGGCTTCGCTCCAAAACGTAAAGTGTTATTTTCTTGGGCCTTTTTCTTCCTTTTTGCTTCCTTTTGGTTTGGGTTGGTCCATACAACTTATTAATGGATAAGACACTTTTATTTGGGCTATAATGGACCTCCAAACCTCTTTATCCAAGCTTCACTTGTCGAGAAATCTCCAAAAGTCATTTTCTTCACGTTTTCTTCTTATTTTCTTGTTTTCTTCATATTTTCTTGTCTTCTTCCATCTTGGCTAACTACAAACATGTAAACTTCACTTTGCACGATATTAGCAATAAAATTTCTTTATTTAACCAAATATTTCATATAAAAGCACAAATAACGCTTCCTAAAACATACTAGATTTGAGCGTTATCAAATTCCCCCACACTTAAGTTCTGCTCGCCCTCGAGTAGGTTTAGCATTTAAGAAAAGTAATTCTAACAACCTCTCGATAATGATTAACAAAAATATACTCGCTCAAATAAGAACAATTATTGTTTCGAAGTTTATAAACGAATCCTTGACAATACCCGCATGATTTTCGAACTAGATAACACAACTAAGCACCTCACGAAATAAGAACTTTTGATGAGTTCACTCAACACTCAATATTTCTGTTTTTGTTGGTTGTGTAAGTAAATCACTCATTTGCTCAGTCATGATTTCGTGTCATACCATATGCTTGTACAAGTATCAAAAATAAATCTGATGGGGCGTGAGCACCTGACAAATCTATCAAAAGGACTTTTATTGGTTAAGCTTTCGGGTTAACAAAAGTTGTGGGTTAGGCATGGAATATTTTTGGTTCGGTTTTACAAATGAAAAATAAACTTAAGTCTAAAATTACTAGTCACCACAATCCAAATAAAATGATTATGAACTTAATTTCCTCTCGATCGATCACCGATATCATGTCTTAGCACATTGGCTAATCGACACCCCAATTTTACTTCTTCTTCCTTCATCTTCTTAATTTATAGCACATTGGCTATTTTATTATATTTTTTTCTTTTTTTTCACACAACCAAACTCCTCTGTCACCCCCACACTTTGGATGAGCATACACCACAAAAAGTAAAAATAAGAGTAGCTACCTCTGTCTTTGTCGAAATAACACACACAAATTACAAAGTGTGGTCAAAAAGTAATCATCAAAAATACGCCATACGTACCAGGTAACTAGCAATCCATAGACTTAGCTAAGGGTTAGGCTAAGGTTAAAGGTGTAAATATATTTTTGTATTTTTCTGGATTTTATCAAATGAACGGGATGGCTCAAATGATGTACTAATTGTATCTAGCACTAAAATTGAGTGCTAACAAATGGGTCTAAAAGAGTGGTTAACAAACCGATGTGGCTAGCTAAAATCATTTATTATAAATTGGAAGGCCATTTGGTGTAAACCCTAATTTGCCTTTATCACTTAAATTTACCATAATCTCACAAGTATGATCTCACTGCGAAAATATAATGCATAACAAGTACAAGTTCTAGAATCGAGTCAATCACCGGCACACTCATAGAAAAATGGAATTAAGCATAAAAATAATGCTTTTTATATGAAACAGGCTTCAATTCCTCACAATTTTGAGTAACGGCTATAAATGTGATAGCAAATGTTATCGATCCTAAAAACGGATTGCTCGAATAATCAGGATATGTCAAAAAATTCAAATAGCCTCATTACTTGTTGGAATAATTTAATCGTTTTTTAATATATATTCCTTACGTGTGAAAAACAATTAAATCCTCGAGGGCGACACTTTTATCCCTAAAAATCTTAAAAATTACACTAAAAAATCGTACAAAAAGTTTAAAAACTAGATTATTTTTCCTAATTACTTCCCTCCCCCACACTTAAGGTTTGCATTGTCCTCAATGTAAATAAACGAACTTCAAAGCAAAGGAAATGGGAAAAATTAGGATGAATGATACTACCCGGATTAAATACGCATCTTCCATATGTAGTTTTGTACGCGACTTGAGTTTCATTGAAAACTCAGTTTTTATAAACCACCAATACTTCTCGTATATCAACCCTGCAAATACTGCAAACACTGCAAACACAATACTTTGAATACTAGAAAATAAAATAAAAGACATCATAAAGTAAAGTACTCAAACATAATTTAAAACATCCTACAAATTAAAAACAGAAATTAAAATTATCCAACAAGATTAAGAATTTTAGAATCAAACTTGTTCACATGATTAATCTCGCATTTCATCATCGTCACTCTCCACATAATCTTTCGAATGCACAATCGGATCGAAATATTCTCCCTGGAATCCTGCTAACGATCCTCCAATCTCATAACCTGAACTAGGGACAATAGAACCCGCATGATAACCATCACCATGCGCTCCATAGTGGTCTCCTCCAAAAGATGGACTACCCGTATCGGGGTAATGTGTGTAAGGATGTGAATAAGGCAGATATAGGTAAGGGTATGGTGGAACATTTAGTGGTTCGTAAGCGGGATAGGCAAAGTTAGATTGATCCGCTAAATGGTGAAGGATAGGCGCGGAATGCTCAAGTATATAGTTGTTCCTCATAAGCATCGAATCTCTCCAAACATCCCTATGCTTAATTTCGTTCAAGCTCGCATTCCAATCTCCCCAACTCGAGTCTAACCCTCTTGGTTCCGCCTGTGCTCTAGTTAAAAGCAAAAAACACTCCCACAAACCCAAAGCTGAAGACTCAATTCAGAAAAAGCTCTATCTGTTGCACATGGACCTTTGCGGGCCAATGAGGATTCAAAGTATCAATGGACGAAAATGCATATTGGTTATTGTTGATGACTATTCTCGGTTTACATGGGTAAAATTTCTATGATCAAAGGATGAAGTTCCAGAGTTTGTGGTTAAATTTATTTAAATGATTCAAGTTCATCTCAATGCGACAGTCTAAAATATTAGAACAGATAATGGCACAGAGTTTGTTAATAAGACTTTGTAATCTTACTATGAAGATGTCGGGATATCACACCAAACATCAGTTGCTCGCACTCCATAACAAAACGGCGTTGTTAAAAGACGAAGCCGAACTTTAGTAGAAGCTGCACACACCATGTTAATATTTTCTAAGGCTCTGTTATTTCTCTAGGCAGAGGCAGTTGCCACAACTTGCTTTACACAAAAATTATACTTAATCCGTAAACATCACAACCAAACACCGTATGAACTTCTCTATAACAGGAAACCTGACTTAGCTTATTTTCACATCTTTGGTGTTCTTTGTTACCCCACAAATGATAGTGAGGATCTTGGCAAGTTGAAACCTAAAGCAAATATTGGAATCTTTGTTGGTTATGCTCTTGCAAAGAAGGCATTCTGAATTTACAACAAGAGTACCCAACTAATCACTGAAACTATTCATGTGGATTTTGATGAGCTGACAGCTATGGCTTCTGAACAATTCAGTTCAGGACCGGGGCCTCAACTCGTGACTCCTAGAACAAACAGTTCAGGACTCATGCCAAATTATCCATCTTCAACACCTTATGTACCACCAACTAAGAAAGACTGGGATATTTTGTTTTAATCGATGTTTGATGAATACATCTCTCCTCTACCTAGTGTTGTTTCTCTAGTTCTTGCAGTTGTTGCTCTAGTACCTGCTGATTCAACCGATTTACCTTCCTCAACTCTAGTTGATCAAGATGCACCATCTCTAAGTACTTTGCAAATTCCTCCAGAATCACAGTCCCTAGTTGCTTCTCCTAGTGTTGTAGAAGATTTCATGATATTGAAGATGCATATTTAGATAATGATCCCTTCTTTGGTGTTCCAATTCCAAAACCAGATTCTGAAGAATCTTCTTCAAGGGATGTTAATCCAACTAATGTGCACTCAGTCAATCAAACACTTGAACATATCAGTAAATGGACCAAGGATCATCTATTGGATAATGTAATTGGCAATCCCTCATGACCTGTCTCTACAAGACATCAACTATAAAACGAACCCCTGTTTTGCTACCTTGATGCTTTCCTCACTTTCGTTGAACAAAAGAATTATAAAGAAGCGTTAAAAGAATCCTGTTGGATCGAAGCAATGCAAGAAGTACTTAATGAGTTCGAATGTCTTAAAGTTTAGGAGCTCGTTTCTCGTCCAGATTGTGTCATGATAATCATTTTGAAGTGGATCTTTAAGGTGAAATTTTGAATAACTAGGAGGTGTTTCATGTTTGAAAAAACCAGGCCAATACATATTATTAAAATATACAGATGATGGTCTGAAATATGGTCTAGCAGCAGGATTAAGCCAACCAGCAGAAACTGGTCTACCAGCAGAAATAGGTGCTGGTCTTTTAGACCAACCAGCAGGATTAGATTGAGCAGCGGCAAGATGTGCTGCCTGTCCAACCCTTCCAGTAGGATTTGGTCTACCAGCAGAATTGACTGCTGGTCTGTTTCTACTAGCAGCAGGATCAGATCCACCAGCAGTAACAGATGCTGACGAATTCCTACTACCAGCAGGAACAGATGCTGCTTTAGATTTACAAGGGACAGAATCTACACAATTATAAAAGTCACAATCTTTAATCAAATGCAATTTACTACCACAAACAAAACATTTCTTAACACGCACAGAATTGTTTTTACACACATTCCTATTGTTCATTCCACTTTTATTACAAAAAATCCTAGGAGATTTTACATAAACCCTAATGCTAAAGGTTTCTTTTATAGAGAAGAAACCCTAAATTGCTAAACAAGATAACTAAAAACGCGTAAGAGATATACATCAATCTCTTCCTAATATATCTCATTCCTATCTTTATGAGATAACTCTAGAATATAACTATAATTCCTGCATACAATAATCACATATATAAATAAGATCAGCAGATTCTATATCTGTCAGCAAAAATGAGAACATGACCAGCAGGAACATAATCAGCAGAAACACTACTTGAACTGCCAGCAGAAACCACTTAATGCCATCAGCAGAAACGAGCATCTCTAACAGCAGAAACGACACTTAGTCATTTTCAATAATTCCCAACAGTAAACAAACATGCTCACTTAATCATGCACTACTCCCTAGTTTCTCTACCTAATCTATTGCGTTGCCACACCTTTGCTAGTGTAATATGAAGTATTCCTCTAATTCGATTGCGAATGAAACATTTGATGACAGCTTTCATTGTGTCATTTAGAAGATGCGAGATAATAATACTTTTCATTCTCTTATCTTGATTAGCAAGTATTCTGTCAATAGCAGTCCACTGTTTTTGAGGTTTAGGTAGAAAATTTTTAGGTGCTGATTGATAACATCAAATAGTTAATACATTTTAATATCAAATTCCTTATAAAAATGCTTACAAATATGTTATTAATGTATGAAAACAGCACTTAATTGTTTATTATTAGTTTTTAGGGACCAAGTGAGAATTTTAGCAAAGGGCAAGGGATTTGGACATGGAATGCACTAAAGTGGAGAGTCCAAGGCAGTTTACGGCGTAACCTCCCCGAAGGATTAAGCCGTAACATACTCCAACGAAGAAATGAGTCATCACACCCTTTATGGCGTAAAGCCTCTCCTACTCTACGCCGCAACATTTAAATTTACAAGAGATGATTTATCTGAGTCAGCATTACGGCGTAACATAGGCGAAAAGGTTACGCCGTAACATCATTCTATGCATAGAAGATTGGAAGCTTACGTAGCAAGATTACGGCGTAACATCTCACAAGCGTTACGCTGTAAACATTTTGAAGCCTATAAATAGAGCCCTCCTCCGGCTCATTCAGCATCACTCACTTCCACCACTCTACACACAGTTCTAAGGGGTGAACTAAACCCCCAAGGTTCAAAGCATTCCATCAGAAGGTCCAAGGGAGAAGTCACTTTGCATAACTATTGTATTTAATCATTCATTTCATCCTCTGTAAGAATTATGATGATTCAATCTATGTTTTTATTCATTAATTCTTGCATTGCGGTTACCATGAGCGGCTAAGCACTCCTAGTGCTGGCCTAACCATGTATCTACTATTGTTATGATTATGATTTCCTATTCAATTATGGTTCTGTTAGATATCTTTATTGCCTTTCATTGATCCTCATGTTTTGGTAGTATAGATGGTGGCTTAGATCTTGTTAATCCTGATATTAGACTTACCATGTTGAACTTAGGATTAGTGGGGTACTAGGGTAGCTTGACATCTATCCCTAGTAGGGGTGAGCATGGTGCGGATCGGTGCGGATTTTGGTAAAAACCACATTGCATCCGCAATTGCGGTTTTTAAAAAGTGAGAATCTGAAACCGCGCGGTTTTTGCGGTTTTGGTTTTGCGGGTTTTTTACGGGTTTTAACCGCACCGCATAACTTATGATTTCTATAATTAATGTGGATTCTTGTGGTTTTTGGTTTACAATGTTGTTTTTTCGGTTATAACAATGCATATATTTAATGTAGACACACACATCACTTAGAATATTATTGATAATATGCACTAGAAGCCTTATAACACACATTAAATAATAAATGTGCCATTTTTTGGTTTTATAAAATTATTATGCGGTGCGGTGCGGATTTTGTGGTTCGGTTTTGCGGGTAAAACCGCAACCGCACCGCATTTTGCGGTTTCTCTTTTTTCTTAAAACCAATCCACCGGTTTTTGCCGTGGTGCGGTTTTTGTGGTTTTGCGGTTTGCGATGCGGTTTCTGCTCACCCCTAATCCCTAGTGTAGTAATTAATTAGATTTTCGCCTTTGTCACATTAAATACTTAAAAAGTATGGGAACTCTTTCAGAGAGGGTTAATAATCGGTTTAGATTATAGATTGGTCTTAAGGGTAATTGGAATTTAACCACTGCAAGCTTGGACGCCCTACTCGTGTGATCGTAGGGGAATGTGGGATTACAGAGTAAGTATAGGACAAACCTCAAATAAAAATTCAGGTCTTTTGACATTAGAACCACTAATAGAACTTATAATTGAACATTGCATAGGAAAATGTAATCGTATCATTGGTAGTGAAATGGTTAGGTTAGCACGCCTTTCTCCCTGAATTCTTCTATCTATTTACTTTATTGCATTTACTTTTCGTACTTCTTAAAATCAAACCTAAAACCATTTTTAAATCGTGACAATAATCAAATTAAACTATTTAACCTTAGCTCTTGGGACGACCTCGGATTTACCAAACTACTGCACTACATACGACCGGGTTCTCTGCCCGTTAGTACGTGTATCGGTAAACGAGTTTTATAAATTTAAAACTTGGTAAAATATTATTCAAAACAATTTACGCATCAAGTTTTTGGCGTCGCTGCCAGGGAGTTAAAATTAGTTATAATTTGATATGAGTAGAACCAATGATTCTGGGTAACTGTCAATGAGTATCTGACAAAAATCAGAAGCGACTGTGGACCGGGAATAGTTAAACATTATTCGAAGAAAACATAAAATTCAAATTCTGGGGACAATGCATTGAAGAACTAAAATAAAACCTATTCTACGAAAAAAACAATGAAGACCCTCATGAACACGTCTTTAATATCATCGAAATTATCGATCTTTTCCATTCCCCAGATGTTGATAGGGACCAGGTTATGTTAATGGCTTTTCCATTTACCTTAAAGGGAAAAGCTAAACGATGGATAAAATGATTACCCGTAGGGTCAATCACAACCTAGGAATTATTCAAACGAGCCTTCCTAGATGAATATCGTCCTCCTTTCAAAATCATTACACAAATTGAATCGATTAGGAACTATAAACAAAAACTTAATGAGCCGTTGCACTGTTCATGGGAAAGATTCACATAATCTCTTTTTAGCTGCCCCGAACACAAGCTAAATGAACATGAACAGTTGAGAATCTTTTATCATGGACTAGACACAAAACAAGGCTTAAGCTCGACTTTAAGGGACCAATTCCTCGAATGACACCGACAAAGGGAATGGAAGCTATCAAGGAATTATCCACACATTCTTTCTCATGGTATAACGAAGGAGATATAAAGACTGAAAACAAGGAGTTTCAAACAGTTCTAAATCAAATTCATGACTTCAAAAATAATATGAATATAATAACCGTAGAAGTTAAAAGGGCACAACATAAGTATGAAACCCCAATGGAGGAGAGAATTTCAAATTTAGAAGAAACTCTAAACAATTTCATCAAAGAATCCCGAATAAAGCAGAAGGAGAGTGAAAACTTAGTCTGGGGTATCAAGAAAACTTGCGACCAAACCTTTAAGACACAAGCTTCTTCTATTAAGAAAATAGAAATTCACTTAGGAAAAATCGCGAAAATAATACAAGATAGAGAAACGGGAAGTCTCCCAAGCTCTACTGAAACCAATCCAAGAGGATTGGCTAACGCCATAACAACCAGGAGCGGACTAAATTACAAATCCTCTTGAAAATATAACAACTTCACAAGAAGGCCTTACGACAAAAGAAACAACAACCAAGAGTGGTGATAACGATCCTGATAAACCTAGGAAATCTATGGAATCTTTCGATCACTCTATCCCCTTCCCAGGATGACTAAAAAGGAAAAAGAAAAAAAACAATTCAAAAAGTTCTTTGAAAACCTCCAACAACTCAGTATAAATATCTCATTTTTTGAGGCTTTAGAGCAAATGCCTAAATATGCTAAATTTATAAAAGATCTCCTTACCAGAAAAGGAAAAACAGAAGAAACATCTAAAATAATTTTAAATGAAAGATGTTCTGCGGTGCTCCTGAATAAAATCCTGTTTAAAGAAAAAGACCCTGGAAGTTTCACCATCCCCTGTGTAATAGGAAAAGTGGGCATTGACAAGGCTCTAGCTGACCTTGGGGCCCGCATTAGTCTTATGCCATACTCTATGTATGCAAGGTTGGATCTTGGGGAATTAAAACCGACCCGCATGTGTATCGAATTAGCAAATAAATCCACTCAGTATCCTAAGGGGATTGCTAAGAATGTCATAATAAAGATCGACAAATTTATTTTCCCTGTGGATTTTGTAGTTCTTGATATGAAAGAAGATCACAAAATTCCAATAATCCTTGGAAGACCATTCTTAGCTACAACACATGCAATGATCGATGTATTTAATAAGAAGATATCTTTCGAAGTGGGAAATGAAACAATAACGTTTGACATTGAGAAATCGATGAAATTTTCCACACCAGAAGATGACGAATGTCTTTCTGTTGATCTTATAGATAATGTAGTCTCAGACTTTGTTAAAGAAATTCTCCCTTCAAGCACTCTTGATTCATTCTTATTTGAACCCATCCTGAATATCCAACAAAATAGTACCAATTTATAGGAAGAAGAAGATAACAACTCAGAAGATTTAGATGAAGTTAGATTACCCTCTGATCATGACAACTGGGAATCAATCAGACCAACTTTATTCTCCACCAATACGATTGAAGCTGAAAAGCAGCCTCCTAAACTTAAGGAACTTCCTTCCCACCTTGAATATGCCTTCTTGAACAATAACTAAGAATTCCCAGTTATCATCTCCTCTTTATTAAATTCCCAAGAAAAACAGTCACTCTTGAAGGTTTTGACACAACACAAGGCTGCGTTAGCATGGAAAGTTGCTGATATTAAAGGCATCAGCCCTTCATTTTGTACTCATAAAATTCTAATGGAAGACAATTTTAAACCAGTTGTGCAACCATAGCGGAGACTCAACCCTAAAGTTCAAGATGTGGTAAAAGCTGAGATAGTCAAGCTACTCGATAGCGAATTAATTTACGCCATTTCAGATAGTCCTTGGGTTAGCCCCATTCAAGTAGTTCCTAAAAAAGGGGGTAACCGTAATAACAAACAAAAATAACGAGCTGGTTCCAACCATAACAGTTACCGGATAGAGGGTATGCATTGATTATAGAAAACTCAATGACGCAACTCGGAAGGATCATTTCCCGTTACCATTCATCGATCAAATGTTAGAAAGGCTCTCTAGAAATGAGTATTACTGCTTCCTAGACAGAGTCTCTGGATACTTCCAAATTCCTTTAGCACTAGAAGATTAGGAAGAAACTACTTTTACATGCCCCTACAGAACATTTGCATATAGGAGAATGCCCTTCGGGCTATGCAATGCTCCGACCACATTTCAAAGATGCATGACGACAATCTTTCATGATATGTGCAAAGACTTTATGGAAGTCTTCATGGACGATTTTTCCGTTTTTGGAAACTCGTTCGAATCTTGCCTTACTAATCTATCTAAAATGTTAGCAAGGTGTGAAGAAACAAATTTAGTGTTAAATTGGGAAAAATGCCATTTCATGGTAAAAGAAGGAATCGTCCTAGGACATAAGATATCTAAATCTGGCATTGAGGTAGACCGTGTAAAGGTTGAAGTTATTGCCAAACTCCCATACCCAACCAACGTAAAAGGAGTTAGAAGCTTTCTGGGACATGCAGGATTTTATCGAAGATTCATCAAGGACTTTTTCAAGATTGCTCGACCTATGACCCAATTGTTAATTAAGGATGCCAAATTTATTTTTTCAAATGAATGTATGCAAGCCTTCGATATCCTTAAAAATAAATTGACATCTGCTCCTGTAATCATTGCTCCCGAATGGAACCTTGATTTCGAATTAATATGTGATGCAAGCGATTATGTTGTAGGGGCAGTTTTGGGTCAACGCATCGATAAAAAATTCCGCCCAATCTATTACGCATGTAAGACTATGAATGATGCTCAAGAACACTACACTACTACTGAAAAAGAACTTATGGCAGTCGTCTATGCCTTTGATAAATTTCGATCTTACTTAATCATGTCTAAAACTGTCGTCTATACCGATCATTCTGCTTTAAAATATTTGTTCAGCAAACAGGACGCAAAGCCAAGGCATATAAGATGGGTTTTGTTGTTACAAGAATTTACCATTGAGATTAAAGAAAAAAAGGAACAAAAACTTGGCTGTCGATCACCTATCCAGATTAGAGAACCCAGATCTTGAGACATTAAAGGAGGAAGCAATCCGGGACTCCTTCCCAGATGAATATCTTATGGCAGTCCACGTAAGGGAAACAGCAGAAGACCCTTGGTATGCTGACTATGCAAATTTCTTGGTATCAAAAATCATTCCGCATGGGTTGACATATCATTTAAGAAAGAAATTCCTATCTGATGTTAAACATTACATATGGGATGATCCATACCTATTCAAATTATGTCCCGACGGAATCATACGAAGATGTGTATTTGGTAAGGAAATGCAAGAAATTCTAGAACACTGTCATACAGGACCAACTAGAGGGCATTACAGAACCGACATTACCGCCAGAAAAATATTTGAGTCTGGATTTTATTGGCCAACAATTTTTAGGGATGCTGCAAGGTACATTCGAGATTGCGACGCATGTCAAAGGACTGGTAACATATCCTCTCGTAACCAAATGCCCTTAACCAACATTATCGTTAGCGAGGTATTCGATATTTGGGGCATTGACTTCATGGGACCATTTCCTTCTTTACGAAATAATAAATACATACTCGTGGCTGTCGATTATGTTTCAAAATGGGTTGAGGCTGAAGCATTACCAACTAACAACGCCCGGGTGGTAGTCAAATTCCTCCGGAAATTGTTTTCACGATTCAGAGTTCCAAAAGCACTCATAAGTGACCGCGAAACACATTTATGCAATTCCCTTCTTGAAAAGACGTTGAAGAAATACGGTGTGACACATAGACTTGCTACCCTTTATCATCCGCAAACAAGTGGTCAAACTGAAAACACTAACCGTGTTATTAAACGCATTTTAGAGAAGACTGTGAACGGAAATAGAAAGGAGTGGGCTGATAAACTCGATGACACACTTTGGGCATTTAGGAGTGCTTATAAATTACCTATCGGAAGCACTCTATTCAAAATTGTATATAGAAAAGCATGCCATCTTTCGATGGAGATGGAACATAAGGCATATTAGGCTTTAAAAAATGTAAATCTAGATTAGATAGCGCCGGAAAACATAGTTACCTACAATTAAACAAATTAGCAGAATTACGGAATGAGGCCTATGAACATTCTTAAGCATACAAAGAGAGAACACAGCGATGGCATGATGCAAAGATTATGGATAAGGAGTTCCATGAAGGGGACGAGGTTCTAGTTTTTAATTCAAGGTTAAAACTCTTCTCGGGAAAATTAAAAACAAGATGGTATGGTCCTTACACCATTAGCAAGGTGTTTCCTTATGGAACAGTGGAAGTGTGTGGAAAGAACGGAGTCTATTTTAAAGTCAATGGGCATAGATTAAAAAAATATTACGGGGGAGATATAAACACCACACCGGAAACTCTCTACTTTGCAAAAATGTAAAGCGTCTTGAGTCTAACTTAAAGACTCGGTAATAAACAAAAGTGCTTGTCGGGAGACAACCCGTCTTTCATTTTTTGCATATTAGTTGGTTTTTGTTGGTTTCTCACTTTGTTTTGTAGGTTCTCTCTACGAAGAAATAGAATTCGAGGTCTCCTCGACTCGTTTTCAGGTGGTAGAAAGGTTCTGTATAGGCGTAACCACAAAGGTTACGTCGTAACAGATATCATTATGGCGTAATGTCTTGCATTAGTTACGCCGTAACATTTTTGTTCAAAATTTTAAATTTTTAAAACCACATGTTTACGCCGTAACCAAACCCATGGTTACGCCGTAAAAACCTTTCTGAAACCAAAAATCTTTGCCCCCTAGACGACCCCCCCCGGCAATGTATATCAATCCAGTACCTCATTTACGTTTTTAGGATACTCTGGCACTATCTAGTGTCTACCATTGTCGAGATTTTTGTGTTTGGGTTTGGAAAATGTATATCTCACGCTGTATGTAGTATGTTGGATTTAACATATTTTATGTTTTATTATTCGTCGTTATAGGCGTCTGTTCGTTTTCGGTGTTTTATTTAGGGGATGGTTTGATTGATATTAGTAACATTGTTAATATTTTTTGCTTTTGTTACCCATTCTAATTCATATTATATAAATTAAAAACAAATAATATTTTTTTTACATATTAAAACGTTTTATTATTATTTTTTTTATTATTATTTAATCTTTATTATTTTTTCTATAATAAATAAAATTCATAACAAAATATAAATAATTTTAAAAAATTCAAACAAAAAAAAAGCAAAGTCAACATGAGACATGGGCGAATAAAAGTATGACAGATGATTTTTTAGTTGTTAAATACACCATTGGTTACAGTAGTTAAAAGGGAGAGCGGGAAGACGTAATAAGTTACAAAAAAAAGTATAAATCCAAGGAACTCACATGTCAAAAAACAAAAAAAATAACACCAAAATGGTAAATAGTTATGAGTGTTATGGGTGTAGAAACCGAGAAAGCGCGAATCGTTAATAGTACTTTCGATAGAGCCCCGTCTTCTCGGCCGCACCGTTCTTCGATCCTCCCACGCGGCCCCCCCACCCCCCCCCCACCCACCCCCCCCCCCCCCCCCCCCCCCACCCCACCGACCCTCCCCCCCCCCCCCCCCCCCCCACTCCCCCCCCCCCCGTGACCACACCAACCTCTTTCATAAGATAGAAGAGGCTTATATAGGTGTGTACAAAATCAGCCCTTAGGCCATGGTATGGGCTTACACGTTGGGCTTTATAACCCGGCCTATTACCGAACATTATACATTATACGTTAAACTACAAGCAATATAAATGGTAAAATACACGGGGTGACCGAGTCTTTTTCTAATATCTAACAATCTCCCTCTAAGGGAGGTCACCCCAGAAAATACTAACTTAAGCTCAGCAATCTTCTGATTGATCTTGTGTTTAGCTCGTAGTCTTTGATTCTTCATGTGATATCTTGTACTTTGATGTAGTGATCTTTGTCTTGTGGCTTGTGTTTGTACTTGATATATGAACTTGAGCTTTCTTGAGATCATCAGCCCAATCTAATCTCTTATCATCATCTTGTGATCTTTCACCGTCTTGTGGTCTTATGTCTTACAGATCGACATGCTCATACTTGTTGCAATCTTGAAAGCTTGATATTATGTACTTACTTCTTCTTTATTTCATCAAAACTTCATTACTTTGACATGCTGAGGAAGAAGTTGATATCAGAGTTTGCAGAAGCATTGAAACCTTTACTTGAACTTTCATGATTTCTACATAAGTGTTGGTTGAGTATGAGCATGCGGTTATGAACTTGACTCTGCTGGAATAGGGTATCTTCATCTCCATCTCCATCTTTATATGAACCTGTAACAAAACATTTAGCAATAAAGAGAAAATTGATTTGAAAATCAATCGACGTGTCACTTGAAAATATATTTTTGCAACACATCGAGAGTTTTAAGCGTTTGTCAAAACCAGCAACCGTTAATTCGTATACTGGAACAAGTTTGATTCATATAGAATTGCACCATCGTTTCTTTCCAGTTGTCACAAGTTTGATCCATTTAGGATCTCACAAGTCACCTACCAAGAGCTTGTTTGATGTTGGCTCTAGCAGGATTTCCATCTTCACTGTGATACTTAGGTATCACTCAGATGTTCTGGCAATACCATAAGGATAATGCGTAGGACTCTTATGATAATCCTTGTTTTGACATTCTGTGAAGAACAAGTAAAATAGAATAGTGTCCTAATGAGATTAATTGATGATCTTTTGGCTCTAGACTCAATTGTGCATTTTGGTTTTAGTGATCGGAGGCTGGAGCGGACTGCCACCTTTTCAATATCAACTAACTCAGAGTGAGAAAGTCAATAGATAACATGTTTAGTCTCTATGAGAAATGAAACAAAAATCTTTTGAGAGATTCTGAGTGGCTAGGAAGGTTTGAGCATTGCATCACTGGGTTCATGACGACTTTCTTCAATGTCAGCAATCATCTTTGTGATTCTGACAGCAGATGTTTTGACCCGGTTTCTGCGTAAGTGTATGAAGGGCTTTTTTCTTTTCACCCTTTATCCTTATAATTCTTTTTCATTCTTCAACCCATTCAGTGCTTACCATGACTTTATGACTAGTACCTTGTTGGGTTTGTTCCAGTACTAGCTCTATCTCAGTCGGCACTATTCCTTTATTCTCACTTTTACTCTTTTTTTAAAACATACCTAAGGACTTCTACACTATCTAGTGGATTGTCCCTGGGTAGATCCCTTTGGTTCTGGCTGGATCATGGGAACTAATACCTAACCTTACCAACCTTATAACTCCGATAAAAGTAAATAGATGGTCGGTCTTTTTGGTACTGTTCACCTTGGCATAAAACCAATTGAAAAACTCAATCAGGAACGTGTGATATAAATATCAAATCTTTTTGTACCTTGATTGTTTTTGCTATTCAGAAATGCTCCCCCTCAACATGTGCATCGATAAACAAAAATGTTTAGCACAAGGAGGATGGAGTATACATATGAGTCTACCAAGTCACATTTTATATTAGTTTTCATATTTAAATCACATTTTCTCCCCTTATTAAAATTTTTAAATCCTTTGATATTTTGGATACCAATGGATTCAAATATGTTGGAAAACTAGGAGAAAAATGTGCTGATTATTCACAAGCCGAGTATGGAACATATTAATGCTCCCCCTCAATCTATGAGGTTATGTGTAAGTGTCAAGTATAATAATTTTGAAAGATTTTGAGTTTAACGAAAAACTCATGAAAAATTTATACAATGACACTTAACACTTAATGATACACTACATACTTTTAATAATGTACAAGATATATTATACAAAATAAGAAGATATTGACCTAAGTATCGGAATGATGAAATCATTCAATTCTCTGAATAAGTCTGTAGTTAACATCTCTTAACCTTCCACTGACAAAGCTTTCCAGACTTCAGAAGATTCTCCTAATCTTGTGTCGTCTCTCAATCACCTCCATAAAGTCTTTACTCCTTCTTCTATCATCCTCAGACCAGATTCTACTTTCCATGCCCGGATTGTACTTGAACAGCTTGAAGTCTTTAACCATGTGATCCGGCTTATCTAGAATCCTATTCTACATGACATCACTGAACTTGTGCACCTCAGTCTCCCTCATCATCTTCTTCTGATCATTCCTATCTTTGTAGATTACGACCCGTGGCTTGGAAACGATGGTGTAATCTTCTTTGAAAAGAAAATCAAATGCATCCCAGTTCGGTTCAGTGAGGTTGAGCTTCGTCTGATAGCTCTCAATGCCGAGTTGCAAGTCTTCCACCCGTTTTCTGATAACAATGTTCCTAATCCACATGTTGACTGTGTTGAATAGGTGAACTTTGTCGGATCCAGATAGATGGTTGAGCTTGCCTTGAAGATGAAGCAGATACAGGTCTTCAAAGTCATTAGGATGCAGATTCTTGAAATCAGATTCTGAGATCTTGTATTCCTTGTAGTTAGCTCTGCGTAGAACAATCTCTTTCAAGTAGGTGTAGCCGTATCTGGATATTGTCTTGAGACTGACGACACTAAGAATCCGCATGTGAGATCTGATTGCATGACGATCAAAGAGGGCACTGTATTTGTTGAGGTAGAATTCCTTGCGCTTAAACCACCAATGAGAAATACCATGGGCTGCACTAATATCGTATTCTCATTCACTTTCAATCCACAATGACGGTATGAGTTCTTCAAGCCCAAAATCTGGATAGTTAGCTGCCTTCAGCTTAGATATAGACAGAGAACTCCTCCTTTCTTTGATGCCTGACACAAGGTATTCTAGATCTTTATTGAAGAAGAATTGTGGTTGAATTGTTACCTGACCTGGTAGACCTCTGAGAGGTAATGGTTTGCTCACATCAGGCACAACTTGATGACCTTCAGGATTAACCAAATCAACTTGATCGGTAAGCAGCAAGTGACACTCTTCCATTTGAAACTGAAGTGAAATGATGTTGTCGTGAAATGGTCAGACTACCTTTAAAGTTGGGCCTTCTAAGTCTGCTTTGCTCAGCTTCTTCTTTCCAATCCGTTTGCAGAACCAGTTGATGAATGAACTCATATCGCCAGTCTGCCATAGTAGCTTGTATTCATCTGGATCTTGATACGAACTGGTAAGTACGTTGGCCCAATTGTTCTCAGTTTCTGGTAAATCATTCGGGGGAATGATCCAGTCTGGTTCTGGAGTTTCTGGTCTGTCTTCCTCTGGTACAGGCTTCAACCAGTCTGGTCTGGTCTTTATCTTAAGAAGATGTGCAGTATCGATGTCTTCTGAATCTGAGATATTCACATCATCTGGTATAGGCACGTCTTCAGCTGGTTGTTTAGAATGATGAACGAACTTCTGCTTGGAGGAGCTGGAAGGAGCTTCTCTAGTGTTAGAAGTTTTCCAGGCTGAGGATTGAGGAGCTAGAGGCTGTTTTGAGCCTGAAGCATCAGATTCATGTCTTTTCTTCTTGCTTAGATCTAAATCTGGTAGAGGAGGAGGAGGATCTTTATCGTCATGGCGTCTCTTTCGAGACTTGTCTTTTTCAGCAAGGAACTCGTCCCTGTTTGCAAGTTCCATAGACGCCTCAAGAGCTTCATAAAGAGCCACATGTTAAGGAAGTAATTTGTAGGAACCACTCTCAAACATCCGTTGGTGAAGAATTTCTTTCATATAAGCTTCGGGCAGTTCTCTAAAGCGATCTCGGAGGGGAGCTTGTAGAGAAACGTGTATAGCCTCTTTTATAACTTCATTGATGGTTTGATTGATCTTATGAGGCATATATCTAAGCTCCAATGTGAATATCCTGGATAAGAGAGCCTGATTCGTCTAGTCTTGGAGTTTGTGTTTCTTTTCAAGATCAGCACATCTTTGTTCCAGCGTCAAGACACGATAGGCTAACAAAAAATCTGTTATGCTTTGTTGTTGTGGAGGAGGTGGAAGTGGAAGGGTTGTTGTTGTTGTGGTTGTGGTTGTAAATACTTGTTCTTGAATGGTAGAAGATACTGGTTTCAGAGGAGTGAGATCAATAACAGGAGTGGAGAGTAGGGAAACAGAGGAGGACGCTTGCTGAACCAGAACAGTGACCATGGATTCGACTTTAGTTTCCATATTAGCTTTATCTTGTTCCTATTCAATTGGTTTGTCATTAAAGAACTGATCACCGAAAGTGTGTGCATCCAGATTCTTCATGGATGAGAGCGTTCTAGTTGAGCTTAGTGGGTTTTCCACTTGGGCATGTTCCTCATCTGGAAGCTTTAAACTTTCATGTACTTGAGGATACATAGTGGCAATGAAGTCATCGTGCATGGGCTCAGGTTCTGGTCTAGCAAAATCCACATGACTTTGTCCAGGGTCTGGTCCAGCCTTGTCTTCTTCCATGAGAACATGCTCCGTTGGTGGTCGAGACTTAGGTGTTTTACCAGGGTCTGATCCAGCCTGGCCTTCATTAATTTCAGCAGTCTTTTCTTCTAGATTCACTTTGTTCTCGACATCTTTCCTTGTTCTTCACCAATATTCAGGATCTCAGTATCACCTTTATTGTTTGTCTTATTAGTTGTTGCACCTGTCTCTGCATTTGTAGGAGACGAAGTATCAAAGACTATATTAGCAGATGTATCGTCCTCAGGTTGTGCAGAGGGCCTAGTAGATGCTTCCTCTGTCACTGGGATCCCCCTTTAAACGATGTACTAATCAGTGTTACTTGTCTTCTTGGGCTTGTGCAGATCTAATAGTGATTGTGCAGCTTGTTCATCAGTTGCAATGGCTTTTCCTTTGCCTTCAACCACAAGGAGTTGTCGGGTGGTCTCAGCTATAGGTTCAGGAATATCCACACCGCCAACATGTGCTTGACCAGGTGCCTCAAAAGATTCCATACTCATCTGAATAGCTCGCTCGACATCATATTCTTCACATTCACCTTGAGGTTCAGGTTCAGGTTCACGCTCAGCATGTTCTTCTTCATTAATAAGCTTGAGAGGACTTTTTCCTTTGAGAACTTTCTGGACTTTACCCTTGCCGACCTTTTGTACGCGAGTAGGCTTGGTTGAATTCTCTTTAATAGGCTTCGGCTTGGGTTGTTTAGTTGGTGCAGGTTTCACAGGCTTGTCAGCTTTGGGAGCTGTCTTCTTCTTACCACCTTCTTTTGCTTCGACTTTGCGAGCAGCCATTTCCACATATTGCATATAGTACTCAGACTTTTGAATAGCTTCTGTGATCAACTCCTTTGGAATAGGCATTCCAAAGACTTCATCCTTTTTACCTTTTGGGACGAACTTGAGATTGCCAGGAAGAAAGTCATCACCCGTAACATGCCTAGGCGACTCAGGTCTCCTATGGATGTTATATTTGCTTCCCAAGTAGTAGATTATTAGTTTTGTGAACCGACAATAAGGGATGACGTGAGGAGTTGGCTTCTTGGAAGGAATTTTATTACTATCCCGATGAGTAAAGAAGGTCTGGATTCCTTGAACAAATTCTTCCCACAGAAGTTCAGCATAGTCAACATTGGTTCTAGTCATAATTCCCCACAACATTTGAAGAACATGGTGTCTTGGTTTGTCATTCCTAGAAGTCTTGCCCGTTAAGCATTGGTTGATCAAAGACAAAATTTCTCTCCACGGCTGAAACAGGTTGTTCACGTGCATGTGGGAAACAAAGTGAATTACTTTAGGATAACCCAGCTCGTTCATGAAATCCATAACTATTTCACCAGCTGGAGGTGACACAAATGGATTGGCTGGGTCTACAAGAGTAATCTCCAAGGCATCACAGAGAAGATCATAACTAAGAGTAAACCACTGCTCGTCCAGTTGGAACTTGTATACCCCAGTCTTTGCTTCCTATGTCAGAGTGTTCCAGAACTGCTGTATGTAGATAGAAGGAACATTTGCTGATGCAGAGAATGCTCTGAAAAAGTTTGTGTTCTGGAGAATGTCAACATATATGCGGAAGATTGGATTCTTTTGCAGCTTTTGTAGATTCAAGAGAAGATTGCTTTTCCCATAAGGTAAGTGTGCCTTGACGGGGACCAATTGCTCATCAGATCTAGTAGGAGCAGGTAAATTCTCTTCTGACATCTTATCGGCATAAGAAAATCAACATAAATATAAAAAATAGCAGATAATTGATGTTAGAAGACAATATTAGCCTTAAGTTTAACTTGTCATGCCATGTTTGATTAAGTCATGATTAAATTTGGTTTGATGAACCACCACACATTGAGACACGGATTATGCAGTCAAGTTAACCTAGGTCAATAGTGCAAAACGTATCCCACAAACTCAATTACAAGTTAACAAAGCCCGGATGGGAGTTAGCCAAGTAATTGGGCCTATGGAATGGGCCTTGAGTGGTTATTGAGCTTATTGGGCCAAAACATAGGAGTTTGGCCCAAACCGCCACCCAACAGTTTATCAAACCACCACGTGGTGGTTGAGGTAAACCGCCATGTGACAAAGCACCAAACCACCATGACTAAGATAATATTTTAATCAAACCGCCATGACCGAACCGCTATGAATATTTAATTCAAAATTAATCAAACCGCTGCCATTCGAAATAGCGGTTTGGATTATTTAAATAATAAAAATAATATTCATCAAACCGCTACCTCGTAGGGGTTTGCATGCTCATATTAAAATAATCAATAAAAATCAAACCGCTATCAGGCAAATACTGCAAACCGCTATCTAGATCATTCATGGCAAACCGCTATCAAGCATTTTCCATCAAACCGCTATCAAGAAAATCTACCAAACCGCTATCTAGAGAACATGCAAACCGCTATCAAGAACAAAATACAAACAAACACCGCCATCAAGAACAAAATACAAACAGACAAACCTCTATGAAGAACACCATACTTAAGTTTAATTTTCTTGCAATTTGGTCATTCCAAATGCAGTTCAAGGCATCCTAAGGCTTCCTAATCATTCAGCAATCCAATTTAACACCCAAAAATTAACATTTCATCATAATTGAGCCCTACACCATCATTTTAAGCCACGAACACTATTTTTAAACCATATGGGGGCATGCACACTTATTTTGCTACACAAGAAGGGCATTTAAGCAACATATAAATGCACCCAAACTGATTTCAACAACAAGCAACAAGCAGTTGACTTTTAAAAGTCAAACTTTACACGAAAATCAATAGATCGGGAAATCTATTGAAAGGGGATCTCAAATAAGCATCACAACATCATCATTAAACCCTAAAGGACAAATCCTAGAAGTTAAAACATACAACCAAACGCTCATATTAATTTCGATCAAGAATGCCATTAAAATTACTCTTAAACCACACATGTGTATGATTAAAGGATAACCACACATAGAATATAGATCTACACTCCTAAACGCATCTAAACCTAGTGATCAAACATATTTCAAACAACAATTTTAATTTTTGAAACCCTAGGTCTAATATCTAAGGATTCTAATCATTTTTGTGTGTTTTAGTTTGATTCCTTTTAGTGACAGACAGATATAAGGACATAGAACAAGATTGGAATCATACCTTAGCAATAAAAATACAGGAAATCAAAGAATGAGTGGTGGTGATTTGTTGGTGGCGAGTTGCGAGTGTGTGTGTTTTTATGTTTGACCGAGATTGTGAAGGTTTGACCAAAAACTCAAACCGCCACCAATTTGTACCTACTAGTTTCAGATTTGACAAGATTGGTCCTTGGGCTTTCATCTTTCTTTTATTGTTGGTTTAAAGGTTTTCTAAGGTTAAATAAGTTTGAAAGATGGCAGATTTAGTCCTTGTAGTTAATAAGATCTGGGAAACAAGTAGCAAATTACACATAAGTCCCTACACTTTCTAACTAATGACAATTTTGGCCCTTTGAGTTAAAATTAATTAACTCCCTCTTAAATTATAGCCCTGTATAATTACAAAACCTTTTCCATTAATTATGTGATGTGTTTAGAAACCCGTTTGATGCAATAAACTTGAAATCACTCTCCCTCTCAAACAATGACCCGTTTCTATTGAAAGAGCTGCAGTCGTTGTTTGAGATGAAAAGTTTATTTTGAAAGCCTGAATGGATTAATTTTCAACAACACTTTTCCTACCGTGATTAACACGAATAATTTTGAAGAATCAATTAAGAAAAAATTATTTGGTTATAAAAGGAAGACTTCTCTTCCGAATAAGAAATAGCGCACTGAATCGTACATTATTCCTTGGATGCACGGATATTAAGTAATCCATGCCCGGGAAAAATTAATTACCCGTTGTTAGGAACATCTGTCTTTTTGGTGACATGCTTTCCTCAAATTGAAAAGCGGGTTGTAGTCTGAAATAACTACAAGCCATGAAAACATGATTTAAAACTGTTTGAAATTCTGCTCGAACTTCATTTAAAGACCTGTGTCATTATTGAATGACATATATGTCCTTAAATGTTATCGATTTTCAGAAGACATGTCTTGAAAAATATTTTTGGTATTTTCTATTTTTCTGATTGTTTTTGGTTTTTGTAGGTTTTATAGTTTTGTATTTTTCTTTTTGTTTTTAAATTTGTACATAGGATACATAAAGACCATCCTTTAATCATCCTCCCTGTTTTGAAGACGTTTAAGAGTTTCCAGGGACATACTTTTCATTCCAAGATGCGGGAGTAAAAATTCGAACCGCTCTCTTGGCAAGGCCTTAGTGAATATGTCCGCAATCTAATAATCCGTTGTCACAAAGTAAAGTTCAACCACGCTATTCTTGACCTGCTCTCTTAAGAAATGGTGGTGTATGTTGATGTGCTTTGATCGGGAGTGCTGGGCATTGTTGCAGGAGAGGGCGATGGCACTTTTGTTGTCACAATACAGAGGTATATTATTGAATACAAAGACGTAGTCTGTAAGTCGTGACCTCATCCAAAGTATCTGAGCATAGCATCCAGACATGGCAATGTATTCAACCTCTGTGGTTGAGATAGCAGTGCTTTTTTGCTTCTTTGATGACCAACTCACTAATTGTCTCCAAGAAACTAAGCACTTCCAGACATACTTCTCCTTGTGTCTTGACAACCTGCATGGTCAACGTCTGCATAGGCTGTTAGTGTCATAGCGGTGTCCTTCGGATACCAAAGACCCCAGTTTATGGTGCCTCGAAGGTACCGAAATACCTACTTAATTGCCTCAAGGTCCTTTTTTGTAGGCTTAGCATGATACCTAGCACACATGCACATGACGAATACAAGATCTGGTCTACTGGCAATGAGGTACATTAGAGAGCCGACCATACCTCGAAATCGAGTTTAGTCAACTAGAATCCCTAAGGGGTCCTCATCCAGTTTTAAGCAATCCACCATTGGTGTATCTACAGGGTTAGAAGTATCCATTTCATATTTTATTAAAACCTCTTGAGCATATTTAGATTTATTTATAAAGATGCCTCCAAGACTTTGAGAAACTTGTAAACCTAAGAAAAATGACATTTGCCCCATCATTAACATTTGAAATTTTGAACTCGTCTCTTTTGAAAATGTGTCTCAAGCTTTAGGATCAGTTGAGGCAAATATAATATCATCTACGTAAATCTAAACAAGAAGAATATGTTTGCCTATTTTCCGGGTAAACAACGTAGGATCCACTATACCTTTAGAGAACTTGTTGTCCAAAAGAAACCTTGATAAGGTGTTATACTACGCCTTTGGAGCATGCTTTTGACCGTAAAGAGCCTTCTTCAGATGATAAACGTGTGTAGGGTGATCCAGATCGATAAAGCCCTTGGGTTGACAGACGTAGACTTCTTATTCCAGCTCGCCATTCAGAAATGTCTTGACATCCATCTAGAAGATGATCATGTTTTTGTTGGCAGCATTTACAGTGAAGATTTTGATAGCCTCTATCCGTGAAACCGGTGCAAATGATTCCTTAAAATCGATACCTTCCTTTTGTCGATATCCCTTCGCTACTAACCATGCCTTGTTCTTCAAAACATCACCATACTCATCAAGCTTTACTTTGTAAATCCATTTGAGAGCAATTATCATAACACAGCCTGGTTTCGGAACTAATTCCTATACTTGAAGTCGATCAAATTTGTAGATTTCTTCTTGCATATCTTCAAACCAGCAAGCTTCATCCATAGCAGTCTTAACAGTCTTGGGTTTGACTTTTGACAGTACATAATTGTAAAGGCACCACAAGGCATCCGTAGCTAACTATTTTTTGGTGGATACCGATCAAGAAGGATTACTGATTACATTATCTAGTGGGTGATCCTTGGACCATTTTCTAAGATGATTGTGTGGGTGAATAACTTGTGTAGATTCAGCAGAACTGACATCCCCAGATGATGACTCATCATAACTAGGTTCTGGAGCAAACACATTTACAAAGGGATCATTATCAGCTTGAGCAAAAGGATTGTCTTCGATAGTGGGTCTAGCTGCAACACCTTGATGTGAGATAGGAGGTTGTATTACGGATGATGACGGTGAATAGCTTGTTGACGGTGCATCTTGATCAATTATTGTAGAAGAAGGTGTACCTGCTGAAGCAATGGGAACTTGAACTGCAGGAGCAGGAGGGACCGGCCTTTCAACACCTGGGGGTTCAAAGTATTCATCGAACATCGGTTAGAATAAAATCTCTAGATCTTTATTAGTGGGTGGTACATAAGGAGCAGCAGGGAAAAGATCTGGTACGAGCCCTGAACTGATTTGTCTAGGCGTCAACAAAATAGGCTCGGGTCTTGTACTGATGTGCACAGGAGCCATTGGCTCAGTCAGCTTATCGAATTGCATGTGAATTGTTTCCATGATTCGTTGGGTTCTTTTGTTGTAGATTCGATAACCCTTCCTATTTGGTGCATAACCGATGAAAATTCCAATATCGGCTGTAGGTCGTAATTTTCCAAGGTCTTCACTGTCATTTGTTGGGTAACAAAGAGCCCCAAAAACATAGAGAAATTTAAGATCAGGCTTTTTGTCATGCACTAGCTCATATGGAGTTTTGTTGTGACGAGTGTGAATAAGGGATCGATTTTGGGTGTAGCAAGCAGTAGCAACAGCTTCTACCCATAGAAACATCAGAGCCGTGGAAAATATTAGCATTGTCCTAGCAGCTTCCACAAGAGTATAGTTCCATCTTTCGATAATACCGATCTGCTGTGGAGTCCTCGGAACAGATTTTTGGTGAAAAATGCTGACACTTTCATAATATTCAGTCAGAACTTGATTAACAAATTCTGTGCCTATATCGGTACGGATGTATCTGACAGTTTTGTTGAGACCGACTTGTATTTGCTTCAAAAATTTGATGACGAACTCTGGGGTTTCATCTTTCTATCTCAAAAACTTAACCCAAGTAAACCTAGAATAGTCATCAACGATGACTAAGATGTATTTCTTCCCATTAATTGTTTGCACTCGCATTGGTCCACATAAATCCATATGAAGGGTATTAAGAACTTCTAAGTTGGTGTTTTCAGTTTTAGGTTTGTGGGAATATTTCTGGCTTTTTCCAAGTTGACAAGACGAGGAAAGATGATCTTTCTCAAACTTCAATCTAGGTAAGCCTCTTACCAAATCTTTTCGAGCAAGATCATTGATGGTACCAAAGTTTAAGTGATTTAACCGATAATGCTACAACCATGATTTTTTCTTTGAGGCCTTGGACAATAAGTAGATAGGAGAGGACTTTATCATGTATTCAATAGAAATAGTGTATAGATTAGTGCCACAATTTCCTTTGATTAAGTCGACACCATTAACATCCCTGACATAACATGAGTGTTTGCGGAACATAACTTCAAGATCTGAATCGCAAAATTGTCCAACAGAAAAAAGATTGTGTCCTAGTCCTTCCACATAGTATACCCTGGAGATCACACTATCACCAATCACGTAATCTCCATAACCCATGATAGCACCAAAATGGTCATTCTTGAATCTAACTGTCCTGATGAACTTTTTCATGAAATTCCTGATCCGTGAGCGATCCCCCGTCATATGTTTTGAACAGCTTGAGTTCAAATACGAAAGGACGATCTGTAAGACCTGCATTTGAAAACAGACGAATATGGAGAGTTTGGTACGTTGGATCCCCAATTTCTGTTGGGGTCCTGTTGGTTAGCACAAATAGAAAGTTTCACAGAATTATTAATTGATTGTGTGACAGTTGTAGTAGGATTGTCAGTGGAAATTACTTTTTCCTGTTTGTTTTTACCCTGGTACCTAGTTAATGGTTTCTGAGAAGTATTACTTAATCTCTTAGTTATCACAATTTTACTGGTACTAACGCTTTCAGTTTGTTTTGCAGGCATTACTTTAGATTCAGTAAACCTAGTTAAAGGGTACTGTTCTCCTAAAGTGAATTTCCTTCTAGTGGGCTGCCATTAAAATCCGACATTGGTAAACAACTTTCTAGTTTCCTGCCACACTTACTTAACCTGCTTGACTCTCCAAACCTTGTTGACAGGGGGTTTCTTAACAAACATTAAGCATTTGTTATAAGTTTTACAAACAGAAGTACAATTCGAATTAATTACAGTACGCTTAAAGTTAATACTAGAATCAACACAAATTTTTTGTTTCACACTAGACTTATCATTCCTAGAATGGGCTTCCACTTTCTTCATGTCACTCTTAGCTGGCAAGGTCCTATCTTTCTTTGTATTGCTCCTAGGCTTAGACCCGCTAGCTGCAGTGGCATCTTTTATGCCTGTAGAAGGAATCATAGGTTCATTAGTCTTTTTCATTTTCTATTTCTCAACATGTGTTTGTGAGTTATTAGTTGAAGTTTCACCTGGTTCTACAAAAGTAACTCACTTTTTCCTATTTAAAGGGGCAGTAGCTATCTTTCTATCTCTTTTATTAAAATCGTTTAGACAAGTGCCAATGACATATTCAAGCAATTCCTGAGAGTGTTTAGTGTAAAGGCGGGCAGATGCAAGAAAGCTATCTAATGTTTTTTCAATCTTGGCCTATTTAACAATCTCGCGAAGAGTTCCTACATTTTCCTTAAGATGTTTGAGATATTCTAGATGAACTTCTCTATTGTTCCTATTTCGAGGGGGGATTGGTTCAACATCGATAGCATACATAACAGGGGCAAGAACTTTTGGTTTCACATGATCAGGCATAGTGACGCATTTTGTTTTCCCTTTTATCTGAGCCTTTAAGGTCTCAATTTCTGTTAACAAAGAAGTTTTTTTTCAATGGTTTTAGCATGCGTTAACTTGATTGAATCATACAATTCCTTATAATGCTGCTTAACTTTTTAATTTTCTACCCTAAAACGCTCATTTAGATCTTGAAGGGCATTGACGTTTGCATTTAAATCTTTGTTATGAGAATCTAAGGCCTTAAAGTCAAGAATAGGGTCTGCTTCACTATGTTTCTTTTGCAAGCGAGAAATTTTCGCTTTCGGTTCTATAATTGTATTGCCCCTTCCTTTAAGCTATTCTTTTAGGTGTCCAATTTCAAAAACTAACTCAAATGCAGGAGCATCCGAAGATGTCACTGATTTTTTTGTTTCCAAAACATTCTTTAAGATGTTGGTACTTTAATTTCAAATTTAAGTGTTCCACCTCAAGTTTGGAAAAGTGTTTTATCATTTCATCGTGATCATTATTTTGAATCTTGTTTTTCAAATTAGAATTTTCAGCTTCAAGTTCGACAATACGTTTTTGAGCAGCAGTGTAAGCATCATGCATGTCAGAAAATCTAGATACAGTAAGCACAAAATTTGTTGCAGTATAAAACACATCTTTGGACAAGTAATCAGCAATTAGGTTCTCATTTTTAATAAGAAGGCTTTTCCGCTTAATTTCATCACACTTCTTATCTATAACATGTTGGTCCACCTCAGTCTCTATTTGATCAAAAACTTCTTTGATTTCTTTAATTTCTTTAATTTCTTTTATGAGAGCTGTTTGAATTCCCTCAAAATGTTCTTTGATTATTTTGAAAAATAGGATTACCTCAGTGAGATAACATGTCTTTATTTGTTCAAAACCCTTTTCCCCTTCAGTAAGACCTGTAGGTGTGATCCTCTTTTTAAAGGTTTTATCAAATTTTGAGAAAAGTTGTACTAGAGAATAAATATTTACTTGTACTTGACATTTTGTTAGGAGGACTTTAGGACCAACTTTGTAGGTGTATTGGGAGGATACACCGTCATAGCTGTGATTGGTTTTGCAGATTTGGCCTTCTCTTTGAGAGCTTTGGCCTTCATTTTGAGAAGGTCATTAGACCAAAATATCTGCTCAGGGGTCAATTGTTTCTGAGGTGTGAAAATCGCTAGATAATTCTCTTTCGAGTAATCATGTGGTGCAATCTTAACCTTCTTTTTCACACACTCTGGGTCTTTCATTTTTTTAATCATTTGTTTCCTAGTAGTCTCAGCTATCTCTAGGGTGTCCTCTGAGTCATGAACTAAGGCACGAGCATGGTTAGTCTTGACAATCTTATGACCATTACATAAAGCAGGTTAAACTTGATTTGCTTTAGACAGATAAAAGGCGTTCTTGTAGCCTATTGCTACCCTATTGATTTCATCATAAAAGGACTTAGATTTGCACAACATATAGACTGTTTAAAGAGACTGATCTTGTTTATATAGCTTATCTTCAACCTTTTCTTTTAAGTGTTTCATGTCTAGGAATTCTTCAAGGAGCTTATTTTCTTTCTGCTTAAAATCCTGTGTTTACGTTGATACTTCTTCCTGTATTAACTTGTTATGGTTAAGGGTAGAGTTAAGTTGCATTTTAACAGAATGAAGTTCCTTTTGTAAAGATTATTCCTTAACGTTACGGTCTTTGATAATCATTCTCATCTGTGTATCAATCATCAGTTCTCGTTCAGTTAGTTCAAATTGGGCCCTTTTTCATAAACCTCAGCTAATTCCTTATATCTAGCAAGTTCATCAATTAGGGATGCATTAGCAGTATTGTTAGAAGGGACACATAGGGCATCTTGCTCATATATATAATTGGTAATAATCATTACTGCATCATTAGGAACAGAAGATACATCACTTTGTACAACTTGGTCTTCGTTGTCCTGCACATACTGTTCATATGAGATAATATTAGTATTACTCATATATTCAGTATCTGAGTCGACAACGTCATTTGGTTGTACAACAGTGTGTATCTCGTGTTCCTCATGAGACTCATTCATGTTATCAAGACAGTTACTATGATCTTGTACCTCAGAGAGTGTCTTAGAATCATATGATGGACCAGCTTCATCATAAACTAGATCAGTAGAGGAGAGATTAGCCATGAGCATTATCTGAGCAGTAGGAGCTTCATCAACATCAGAGTCAAATGCTTCACATTGATCAGCTTAAAAGATGTTGTCTTCGTTCTGAGCCATATCCTAAACTGGTCCCTCGTCTACCTCATCATCAAAAGTGTTGGTTTCTCCACCTGCAAGAAAAAACAGCTGCTCCTCATCCAAATCTACTCCATTTTCCTGAGTTTGCATCAACAACATCTTTTCCTTAAAGTAATCAGAGTTCTGTGGTCGCTTTGGCTGAGTGCAGTTTCTTGCTATATGACCAATCCCATTGCAGTTGTAACACTTGATTAGCTTTCCTTGCCCAGCATTTGCATTACCAACTCTGTACTGAGCCCCCCCATTTCCTGCAGCAACAATACCCCTAGCACTGTTTCCTTGAACCCTGTTCTGTCTCCCATGAACATTCCGAACCACAACCCTGCCATTTTGCACTGTAGCTTGATTCCGTATGTTGGAGGAGGTTCTTAATTGATTATTGGTTTGAGGAAACTGTGTTTTGTATTATTGGGCTAGAAGGGCAACTTGTTTTGTTAAATTGTCAAGCAATTCATCAGTTAGAGAAAAACCTATATCAAGTTGTGTGTTATCAGTAAACTAAGGTTGGTAAGTGACTGGTGCAGTGTATGAAGGTTGTGGAGGAACTTATGATGATGAAGGATAATGATAAGGTGAGACATTAGACACTAGGACAAGTGGATCATGTGAGTGTTGGTTGCGTCTTTCCATCAACATCTTGTTCTCATTGGCATGCGACTCTTGTTGCTTTAGGTAAGCATATAACTGATCATGATTGGACTCTTTCAAACCCTTGTTTAACTTGACCGCAGTCACAAATCTACCCAATTCGGGTAAAATGTTGTTTACAAACTTAGAGTTCAGCTTAATTTTAGGCATGGTCATATTGATGTGTGATATCGTATAAATACATACTAGTCGTATGTATATAATATTAAATATCCCGTTAGAAATAAGAATCACTTTAGGAAAAGTAATAATTAAATCTTCCGGAGTCGTATCCCAATGAGAATTAAATTTGAAATTTACGTTAATGCTTGTCGTTTGATGCTTGATTATCTTTTAGATTTTGGTTTTGAATTATACTAATTTTATAATAATAAGCTATAATAATAATACGGTATAACTAAAAGAGGATATGCTTGCCAAGTGAGGCAAAAAGATCATTAAGTGTGAAAGAAATAGATAATAAAGAATCAGTACGTGTTTAAAAACCGTTTTCTCACAACATTGGTTTATATTGAAAACAATCATTTATTTTGGTACAAATTACTTTAAAATGATGACGAATCAATACCCGTAAAAATATTATTTTCTCATGACGTTGGTCTATTTTGAAAACGACATCTTATATAAGTATTGATTACTAGATTTGATGTTTGATTATTTCTTCAGCTTTTGCCCTTCAAAATATTCAAATAAGAAATCTAAATAATCCGAAAATTATTAATCAACAATTTACTATTTAATCCACACTTAACTCACTATTCACGGTCACTTAACAAGCATACCACAAATCTACTCGCTAAACATTATAACTAAGCTAAAATTAACAAATAACGCAACAATGATCATCTCTAAGCTAAACATGGCAAAAAGCATAAACATAGATAAAAATAAAGAAGTAAAAAAGCAAGAGATAACCGAATGAGACGAGGGATGTAGAATGGCGAGATGAGATGAGACCCGCTCTATACACGCCATTACCAATCAAACCTATAACTATATTTAAACTAATAACCGAATTAAATCCAATCAAAATCCGAACATAACAACCATTCGAACCGATAACCCATACCCAAATCTGGTCTAAATCCATTTAAAAAACTGGCAACAAATAAGCTGCAACTGAATAACAAAATAACTCCACACTATTCTTAAAAGCTGTAACAAAACCTCATCAAAGAACGACAAAAATCTAAATCAACTCATGACCCATTCGAAACTGGTAACCGAATAAACTATAACAAATGTTCAAATTCATTAACCAACACTTGGAAATCTGAATAACCTGTGAGAGCTCTTTAAACCGAACGAATCATTAACCAAAACCAAACCGGAATCACAATCGATCTATTTATCACAGATTAGTAACTAATCGATTACAGAAAGTATAGATGAAAACGAATAACAGAGATCTAAATTTAACTACTCATAACTATACTATCCTATCCTACGCTTAGCAATAAAACAAAAAAGAAATACGAATAGAAAAACAATGAAAAAAAGTGTGTGTGACCTGCTGCCTTTCCACACCTTTTATAACTCCCTTCCAAACAGATCTGGGCCTCATTTCATTTTTTTTTCATTTCTAAATTGGGCCACATAAAAGAAATAGAAGTGTTGGACCAAGAGTAGCATTCATTTTGGCCGAATTCTCTTATCACTTTCGTTGGGCTTAAATTTGAATTTGAGCTCATGATCATGGGCTGTCTTGTATTAGCTCTAATATGGTTGGCCCGACTCATATAAATGGGTTACGAGTTGGCCCAATAAACAATGAAGGCACCATTAGACTCAAATATCGTGCTCTTTCCAATGGCATGCTCGGGGAATATTTCCGACAACGTCTTGACTTTGAATAATAATTAAACTTGATCAAATCAAGCCCGATAATTCCCGTTTTTGCTTTGTTTTCAATCCATAATACCTGTAAAACATAAAAATACCAAACAAACATATTTGCAATATAATTAAGCATATTTTAGCATTTTTAGTCTATTTTATAGTGTTTTACGGGTTATAAAGATGTGTGTTTTAGCACACATCAAATTCCCCCACACTAAGCCATTGCTGGTCCTACACGCAATGTAAATAAAACAAGCCTAAAAATAAACAATTTTATCCCCCTTTAACTTATGACCCCTCACAGTCAAACAAGAACAGACAAGGTCCATTAAGAAGGTTCAAAAATTATTTAATGCGCAAGCGCTTTCGTTTTAACCACTTATTCGATAATAAATAAAAACTAAAATATAATTTTAATAAACTTTATTTAAAAGGCTTAAAGAACGGGAGTTCGTCATCCTCGACTTTTCACAATCCCCAAACTAAGTTTAAAACAAAATCATAGCTAAATATAAGATTAGACGCTAACACCACTCATAAATGCTAATTGTGTAAACGCAGCTACTTTTTGCTCCCTTATTCCTAATTTCCTCTAAGGATTTTGTTATTATTGGTGACAAATAAATTATGTCCTTATTAACATAAAAGTGCCTGGTTTAGACCATAATTAGTTTGAAATCCTTTCCTAAATAGACGATATGGTGAGAATAAGGTTCACATTAAGGTTCTAATTTCGCATGATTTAGGGGTTATCCTTTTTATTTCATCCGAAACAACTCAACTATGAGTCTAGAGACGAAAGATTTATTTAGATAACCCCAGAGTCAAAATTTGGCTTTATTATTATTGCAACATTATTAACTCTCGGTCCTTTAAACAACTACCACACCGGTATGCGAGCCGACCATGGTCCAAGAGTCTTATTTTGACCAGGAGATCCTCAACCTTTTTGAAAACTGCCACATCGGTATGCGAGCCGACCATGGTCCAGTAAACTTTTATCAGTCTCAGATTTATTATTCTTACTATGGGTCTTCTTTTAAAAACTGCCACATTTCTATGCCAGCTGACCATGGTCCAGTAATCTTTTATCAGCCCACAGTTCTTATTATTATTATTACCTCCACCCTTTAAACGACTGCCACATCGGTATGCGAGCCGATCATGATCCAGAAGTCTTATTTCGGCTTCGGTTTATTTATTTATTATTATTATTATCATTATAGCCAAATTTTAAGTCTTGTGGTCTTTTAACTACCTAAACAACGGTAGCGAGCCGTCAAGAATCGGTAGCCTATTTTCTCACAACACTGAGAAAACCTCGATGTGTACCTTACTTTCACTAGAAGAAATCTCTACGAAGTGATCTAATCTAAGAATCGCAAAAACCAAAGAAACTTTATTTATTAACAATTATATAGCGTTTATTAAGCTGGTAGGAGCAAAAAGCCACAATTAACCTCTATGAGCTTTAAAGAGATCCAACTACTCCACGCTTAGCATCTAACTTATATTCAATTCTATTATTTTTCATTCTTTGCAAAATCTTAAAGTTAAGCAAACGCTTAGTCTTGAAAGCTCAGGGGAAAGCTAGAGTGCAAAACTCGGTCGAGTCAAAAGCTACCTAGTTCTACGAGCCTACTTATTCACATATCTAACAATAACTAAGAGAACTTTTATTTTTTATTTATTTTGTTTTTTTGCATAAAATAGAACAATAAAATTTTAAAATTTTGGTCATAACGGGGTTGCGTGGGAACACAAATAGGCACAGATAAGATCATATTTTGGCAGAAATCCCCCCCATACTTAGAACCGAACATTGGCCTTAATGTTTAAAATGTCGGGTTTTACCCACATACTTAAGGACAAAAAAGGCAAATGCTAGTAAGTCCAAGTGTGAAAGGGGAAACAATATATATATACATGATCAGGATTGAAAAATTTCCTAGATATAAACATGAAGATGATCGAAGACCGAGTGATTGAAGATTGAAAACAAGTACGGGTCTTCACGATCTAAGGGAATCCTGCAAGCAAAAACAGATAACCACGAAACACAACAAAGATAGAAGCATACCCCCACACTTATTCATTATTACTACTAAACTAATATATTAATATTACTAAGAAAGATAGAAAGAAGAAGAGAATACGAGTTGCCTCCCGAGAAGCGCTTGTTTTTGTTCGAGTCTTTAGCTTGACTCTAGTGTTACTTACTTTCCCTTTCATAGTCAAATCCATCACCCGATGTGTGGTAAGGATGGTAAAAGTGATACATCACCTCCTTATATGAGTATGCAGCAAGACGGGGTGATGGCATATGATGAAAACCTAAAGAAGAGGTCTATATCACCCTCGTTGTTCCCCCCGACTGTGTCAGGGAGAAGAATGGATCAAATCTTTCCACTTCCCTTAACCAAATCTGCTTAGGATTAGGAAGTGGTAGAACTAGTAAGAAGGACTCTGTAGGTAACAATGCTGGAGATACATCGAAGATGAATCTTCATTAAGCAGTTGTTTAAAATATAGAATGTTACCCTCTGAAGCGTAATACCTATCATCAATATCAGTAGAAATTAAATCGTCTAGGCCGATCTCAGTGGTGAGCTCCTCCAAAATAAGGTCACTATTCTCAATTGGTCTAGACATCGAATCAGAATTACCTAAAGGTTCATCAAACACCCTTGGGACAGGAACAGGGTCATTGGCTAGTAAATGTTCTAGTTCTTCTATGTCCCGACAAGGATTGAAGTCAATTTCCTTATCCCCCTTTAAGAGGGTATCTAAATCATATCTCAACAGTAAATCAATCTTTTCATCTCCCAAAACAACTAGGTAGGGTGAGGGCAGTGTGACAAGCAAAGTGGACTCATCAATAACTGGAGTCAACTCAGGGAGGTCCAGACTACTAATGTCCACAAACTCCTCATCAAAAAGCGGGTTATCATAACATAAGGTAGAATCATCATTAAAGTCAAATAGAGAGTTTGAGAAAGTCACATAATAAGATCTAGGTTTTGTATCATCTCCTAAAGGCTCATCAGACATTCCATTGGTTAAACTCAAATTTTTGAGTAAATGACTAAAAAGTTGCTTAACCAAATGTCTAGGCAAGCCAGCTACATGCACGTTCTCCATCAAGAAGTCGACTACATATTCTCCTAAAGGCGAATTGATATCAAAATCTTCTTCCCTAACATCAGTGGTGGGCAAAGGTATATTAACATGCATATCACACTCTAAATCATCACAAACCGATGTCACCTCCGACTCCCATGGGACTGGGACAAGATCATCAACACTAGACTTTATGAATTCATCATTTTCCCTTTCAGGAGTAGTGCTAATAACCTCATCCCCTATTAAAAGGGTGGTTGCAGGTTCCATGGTAGTCAAGAAAGGGAGAGATGGTGTATATGCAGGAGGTGTGACATGAGCGATATTATGATATCTTAGAATTTGCTCATCGTCAAAAGGCACCTCCGTATAATCATCACTCCCCTCAGGTTCTCCTACAGGGGGATTGGGTTTTAAAGGTCTAAGCATTTCCTCAAAAAGACGGTCATTTTCCATTTGTAAAAGCTTAAAATGACTATAAAAATCTAAATCCTAAGGGGGCGACTGATCAATATGGTACTGTGGAGGTTGGTCTTAACAAGAAAAGTCAAAATTGTTATAAGAATTTGGTTTATGGAAAACCGGGTTCTTAGTTTGACAATTTGTACTAAAGTGCGGACCTCCACAGACCTCACAACAGTTGAACTGTTATGGCTGACTCAGAGAATAATATGGAGATTGGTCATTACTAAAGTTTTGATTGTTACACGGGTCCTGCTCATAGACAAGCGGGGTTCGTGTTTGACAATCAAATCCATAGTGAAGACTATCTCCACACAACTCGCACGAGTATGTCTCGTATTGGTGCTGTGGAGATTGGTTGAAGAAGTTGGGTGTTTCATTATAAGAATAAAGATTTGGGTCATAGACAAACTCATTTCCAGATCCTACACTACTACAGCCCTGACAGTTTCCACCATTAAACGGACCTCCACACCACGAGCAACCAAAATGGTTATACGAGGACATGTCGAAGAATTTAACGGATAAGAGGATAAAGAAGATAAGAATCAAATGAAATAAGAGGATAAAGGATAATATTTTTAATATATTTTTTTTATAAATATAATAAATGAAAAATATTTTTGGTATTTTAATATAATATATATATATATATATATATATATATATATAAATAAAAATATATGAAAATATAGTATATATATAAAAATATAGTAATATAAAAATAATATTTGATATATATTAATATAATATAATATATAAAAAAATTAAAAATATTTTTGAAAATATTTTTGGATTTATATATAAGTACGAAAATAAACTTTCCGAAGAAAGGATCTTCAAGGCATCAACATCGAAACAAAACGTGAAAATCGTACAACTCTCCCCGGCAGCGGCGCCATTCTGATATCGTATAAATACGTACTAGCCGTAAGTATATAATATTAAGTATCCTGTTAGAAATAAGAATCACTTTAGGAAAAGTAATAATTAAATCTTCCGAAGTCGTATCCCAACGAGAATTGAATTTGAAATTTACGTTAATGCTTGTCTTTTGATGCTTGATTATCTTTTAGATTTTAGTTTTGAATTATACTAATTTTATAATAATAAGCTATAATAATACTACGGTATAACTAAAAGAGGATATGCTTGCCAAGTGAGGCGAAAAGATCATTAAGTGTGAAAGAAATAGATAATAAAGAATTAGTACTCGTTTAAAAACTGTTTTCTCACAACGTTGGTTTATATTGAAAACAATCATTTATTTTGGTACAAATTACTTTAAAATGATGACGAATCAATACCCGTAAAAATATTATTTTCTCATGACGTTGGTCTATTTTGAAAACGATATCTTATATAAGTATTGATTACTAGATTTGATGTTTGATTATTTCTCCAGCTTTTGCCCTTCGGAATATTCATATAAGAAATCCAAATAATCTAAAAATTATTAATCAACAATTTACTATTTAATCCACACTTAACTCACTATTCACGGTCACTTAACAAGCATATCATAAATCTACTCGCTAAACATTATAACTAAGCTAAAATTAACAAATAACACAACAATGATCATCTCTAAGCTAAACATGGCAAAAAGCATAAACATAGATAAAAATAAAGAAGTAAAAAAGCAAGAGATAACCGAATGAGATGAGGGATGTAGAATGGCGAGATGAGATGAGACCCGCTCCATACACGCCATTACCAATCAAACCTAAAACTATATTTAAACTAATAACCGAATTAAATCCAATCAAAATCCGAACATAACAACCATTCAAACCGACAACCCATATCCAAATCTGGTCTAAATCTACTTCAAAAACTGGCAACAAATAAGCTGCAACTGAATAACAAAATAACTCCACACTATTCTTAAAAGCTATAACAAAACCTCATCAAAGAACAACAAAAATCTAAATAACCACATGACCCATTCGAAACTGGTAACCGAATAAGCTATAACAAATGTTCAAATTCATTAACCAACACCTAGAAATATGAATAACCTGTGAGATCTCTTTAAACCGAACGAATCATTAACCAAAACCAAACCGGAATCACAATTGATCTATTCATCACAGATTAGTAACTAATCGATTACAGAAAGTCGAGATGAAAACGAATAACAAAGATCTAAATCTAACTACTCCTAACTATACTATACTACCCTACGCTTAGCAATAAAACAAAAATGAAATACGAATAGAAAAACAACAAAAAAAAGTATGCGTGACCTGCGGCCTTTCCACACATTTTATAACTCCTTTCCAAACAGATATGGGCCTCATTTCATTTTTTTTCATTTCTAAATTGGGACACATAAAAGAAATAGAAGTGTTAGATCAAGAGTAGCATTCATTTGGGCCGAATTCTCTTATCACTTTCCTTGGGCTTGAATTTGAATTTGAGCTCATGATCATGGGTTGTCTTGGATTAGCTCAAATATAGCTGGCCCGGCTCATATAAATAGGTTACGGGCCGGCCCAATAAGCAATGAAGGAACCGTTGGACTCGAATACCATGCTCTTTCTAATGGCATGCACGGGGAATATTTCTGACATCATCTTGACTTTGAATAATAATTAAACTTGATCAAATCAAACCCGATAATTCCTGTTTTTGCTTTGTTTTCAATCCATAATACCTATAAGACATAAAAATACCAAACAAACATATTTGCAATATAATTAAGCATATTTTAGCATTTTTAGTCTGTTTTATAGTGTTTTACGGAGTTATAAAGATGTGTGTTTTATCACACATCAATGTGTCTCATGTCATTGATTAGCTTTGTAAACCTGATGTAGTAATCCTGAATGTTTTCACCCTTATGTTGCCCGAAGTGTTCAAATTCATCGTACAACTAAGATTCACGGTCATCTTTGGTCAATTCAGAACCTTTCAATAACATCTTCACATTATCCCAAATATCCTTAGCATCCGTGTTATGGTTAATGTGTTTGTAGATGTCTCTTGGCAAACCCTGAAGAAGGATATTCGTTGCACGAATGTCAGCTCTAAGTCTATCCTTTTTAGCTTGTAAAAGATCTGCAACCACTTTGTCTCGCTCTGGGCCTAGATAAGGACCATCAGTACCTGTAGCAATCTCATCTCTACATCGTCCCATCTTGAATGGGCCCTCATTAATAGACTGAAGTATGTACTCACCATGATATTTTCCCTTACAATATAACCGAATTTGTTGTTGCCATGACTCAAAATTAGTCTTGTCAAGCATGGGAGGGCAGGAATCGGAACCGACCGCTTGAATATCTTCTGACTAATTAGACATTTTAACTGATTGTGAAATGATATGATTAGATCAATCAATGATTAGTAATTGTATGTTAAAAGTGCTGATGTGAAATTAAGTGTTTTTATTGTTTTTGGTTTGAAAAGGTTTAAGTTTGGAAGTAGTTTAAGTGTCAAAGTAGTCTAATAGTCTAAAACAGTGTCTCAAACCGCTGGAATAGTAACCAAACCGCTACTGTTAAACCGCTACGGCCAAACCGCTATAGTCAAACCGCTATGAATGGTAAAACGCTATAAAGACAAACTGCCAAATCGCTACCTATAAATGAAATGGCAGAGGTTTGTTTCCCAAATCACTATGAGAATTAGTCTTCAAAAACCTGCAAACCGCTATGGTATCAAACCGCTATCAACACCAAACCGCTACTAGGAAAAGTTGGTAAGCTGCTATGAAGATAAAATACCAAACCGCTACCAAGAAATGAAATTGGCAGAGGTTTGTTTCCTAAATCGCTATGAGAAATTGTCTTCAAAAACCTGTAAACCACTACGGTATCAAACCGCTATAATTACTAAACCTCTACTAGTAAACCGCTACACTAAACGACAAACCGCTACTGACAAACCTCTGCCTAATAAGATAAACCGTTATCAGAAATGACAAACTGCTAGCATAGTGTATGACCCTGACAAATCTCCAAAACAGTATACTACCTTGACAAACTGCCAGAACAGTGTATCAAACCGCTATGATAAACAAGATACATAACACCAAACCGCTACGTAGAGATACGAACTTTTACACCTTAAAACACCTAAAAATCACCCTTTTGAACGTTTTGACTTGGATTCTTTTGCACAACTGAGTCCTAGAAGGCTATATTAACCATAAAAACATGAATTTTAACACAAGAAACGTAAAAATCAATGAAACTCAAAAATAAGAACTAAAACCTCCTAAAACTCAACGTTTGATCTAAACCAAGCACTAAAACGCACACACAAACGATTTAATCATCCCATGAGCTCTAATACCAATTGTAGGATATTGGATATCATAACACAATGGAATGGTTAGTGGATTACTCGAATGCTAGAGAGAGAAACAAATAAAATGCACACTCCTTTAGACAGAGAAAGTGTGTGTGTATAAAATGACTAACCACCTCTTCTATAAGATAGAAGAGGCTTATATAGGTGTTTACAAAATTAGCCCTTAGGCCATGGTATGGGCTTACACGTTGGGCTTTATAACCCGGACCATTACCG